>JASFAX010004905.1:0-37928 GCA_030737875.1 Allium sativum
AAAGCCAATATAGCGACGGATTAGAAGCGGATTCTGTAATCGCTATATGCATTTTTTCATGTAGTGATCTTTTATTTCTTTAGCTATACTATGCGGGCTTCGATGTAGTTCCCTACAATAAACAATTGTTGATTTTGGGCTTTGGCTATTGATAACCGATAGTGTTCCTTTATATGCGAAATTATCATTGAAATGAAATGGAAGTGCTACGCCTTCTAGATGAATAGAAGCAACATGACTTCGCTATCTAAGTGAGGTGATGTACTTTTTAATTGGGGAGGCTTCTCACTGTTTTCAAATGAAAAGTGGCAATGCTTTCCCTAATGTGGGTAGGGCGATATGGTAGCTTCCTCTAGAAGTGGTAAAGAACTTTCAAAAGCTTTCCGTATTAATACCTCTCCTTCAATTAAATTAGGAGGCAGGTTTCTTTTGATCATAGTGGTATGACACAACTCCCTTATGTCCATATAAGTGATATTGTATGTATCGGAACAAGAAAGAGTGGTGAAATCTTAAAGTTGACACCGTTCCCTAACCATTCATGTTCAAAGTACACAAAACAACGTTAGGATTCAATGGATGGAGACACGCATTGCTGATGATGGATTTGTAACACCAACGTCCTTTGCATGATGGATGGTGGTAAAGTTCCTTGGATGATACTCTTTTCTAAAGTGTTGAAGGAATAACACACTTTTAAGGCGACACCAACCATCCTTAATTTTCAAGAAATGAAGCATTTCAATGAAGTGACAGAAGCGACACTGTTCCTTTGGTGAAAATGAGCAACATGGCCTTCTCATCAACTTATCCTTATGCAAGCCTATTACGATTTTGTTTTCTAATTGCACATATAGGGGACTTACTCACTATCGATGTTGTTGGTTGTGTTACAGGATCTGCATAGACTACATGTTCTAAAATGTGTTAAGTTGCGCAAATGTAAAGACAAACACTATTTGGATGTTTATTTTATCAATAGACATTATCTATTATCGCTTATACTATTATATGTAAATAGTATAACGTATTCTTAGGAGATTGAAAAACCTAGAATATATCATAAATTCCTACGCACATTGATTTATTAATCATGAAGATGTTAGTTTTGACTTGAGTGTTGTATTTTCATTATGCTCGGGCTAGCCTTAGTATTTCAGTTTAGAGGAGCCTATTTCTAGACACGAAGGAATTACTGGAGAATCCGTCTTATTCCTTCTATTTCAAAAGTTCTGTTTATTAAGTTATGCTATTATGAACTCATTTCATTTCTAGTTATTATATTTCTAGTTGTTTAGTTAAGAGAATAAAATGTAAACTTATTTTTGCTTCATGACTTGTCCATGTACTTATTTATTTCTTGTTGTAAGATTTTGAGTTATATTTTTTCAGTTCTACGATTGATACCATTTATACCCTAATAATTATCTACTATTTTCAGCAATTTATATTTTCTAGAATGGGGGCTTGTTACATGAGTAAATTAACGTGATTAACAATATATGTTGATATGCACAAATATCAATGTAGTTGTATGCAAACCGACAGCAATTGCATGATAAACCAAGAAATCTCCTGGACCTTCATCATAAAATATTTCTAAGTCCCAATACACACAATGCTAGCTGGCTGCTAAAAGACATCGAATGGTCACCAAGCGGTTGATATTACACCTCCAGGGCCAGAACTTCTTATAAGTAGTGAGTTATAACACTATCCTATGCATAGATTTATAATTTTCACGATACAGAGAAGTGACAACGGACAAACATTAATGCAAACGATAACATCCCATTTTCTAAGGCCCAAAGCTAAGCGCTGCGGATGCTAGAGTCATATATAATATTAATCTCTAATGATAGGAAACACCGAGTTAATAAGCCAGATTATCATAATACACAGGAGTATGAAAAAATTTAAAAAACATTCATCCATTACATTCCTTCGTATAATCCCATTCTGATCATGTAATTATTACAAAGTAAAAATCCCCTAGAGCGACATACGAAGATAGCCTCTCGTTTGATTAGAGTCAAACATATGCTGGCATTACTTTCTTGCCTTTAAATACGTTTAAAATAAATGAAAAGTGGAAATGAACTCCCAAAATAGTACTGCCTTTCGCATGCCTTTGGAAGCTTATTTGTAGAAGCAAAACGTGAAAGACCTTAACTCTTAGCCTACTCAAACACCACTCAAGGGTCTAAGGGTAAATAAAATCTTTGGGTCAGTCAACATACTGATATGAATAATAGTATATGCTATTCAAATAGATAGCTTGCGAGACCATATCACATGGTGAAACAGATTTCCCCTTGCTAGTACGCGACAGATAACCAATCCTTTGCTCCTGCACTATCAACTATTTCAACATTGTAATATAAAAGTAGTTAAAAAGTGCAACATATATCATGTAGTGGATTATCATCCCCATTGCACTAGCTAGAGATCTAAATGGTTTAACATACATAATATATATATATATATATGTGTGTGTGTGTGTGTGTGTGTGTGTGTATGTGTGTGTGTGTGTGTTTGGTTTCATTCTAGTTCCTTACTATTTGATCGTTGATGATCCCTTATCATTTTCTTTATTTTTATTTTCATAATGTGCTTCAAGGAGCAGCCTTTGCTATGCACTGGAAGAGAATTCAGAGATGTGGACTAACTATTGCACACCTCCATAGTTTTATCCATCAGATGGTTATAAACATCTCTATTCAAGGTGAAGAGAGTGACCCTAATATACACTAGTCAATGCAAGTAACCCTCATCCTACTGCATGTTTTTACTTTTGTTTGATTATGAACCCCTTAATTTATAGTATTAACCATATTAGTGTTTATAAATTTAATTGGTATTCCCAAAATGCTCAAATATGCAGAAAAAATAAGATTCACTACCAAGGTTATTTCGAAACCGTTGCCTTTACCAAGAAAGATGTCACATTTAAAGTGATGTCTTGGTTCCATACTAAAAGGATAATACATATATAACGGTCTGGAATTCCTTCGACCTATATCCACTTTTCGACTTCTTCCACAGTGTTGAAAGTAATCATGGTAAAACCCCATTGAAATAACGTGCAAAATCATGCTAAAGTAAACATTGGAAAAGTTGGTTATTGAAATAATGTTATTGTTTAAACCTTTCGCTGATGGGTATAAAGGCAGTATCCCTTTATTAAATTCGTTGTCTGAAAAACAACACCTTTCGATCATTTAAACGGAAGTGAATTGACAACCCCTTGTTCTTTATAAAATAAAGTTAAAGTAAATTAAACCCTCTAGATCCTCTAAAGGTATTAAGGTGTTAGCCTCCAAGCTTATTAATGACATAAAGGAAAGCACCTTTTTTTTTTTATACTTCGAGGTTGCGAAAATAACCCTAAAGACACAGCCGAAAGACGATGTGGTGGAAGCCTCTAAGTTAAAATAAGGTTTTGAAATAGGATCCTACCGGCACTGTCGAAGGGTCCAGAGGAGACAGTCTCTATGCTCCTTTCATAAAACCAAATTAAGGAGCATATTCCTTCTCGACTTATCCAAAATGTTTGAAGTCAAATATCAAATTCTTTAAAAGTATAGAGGTGACTACTTCTATATTGTACCTCCGAAAATAGTCCCATCATCCAAGCAAATGATCGGAGCCTATATGAGAAGGCAGTAGGCCCTACTGTAGAAAATACTTTCAAAATTATAAAACCAGTTATCGAGGACCCAAAATGGAAGGCAGGGGTTGAAACATCATAAACAAAACCGAAAACTGAAAAACTTCATATTCCAGCAGGTGACATTACATGTATTCAAAGCTTATCGGAAGGAAGTGGAAGGTGCTCCCGACCGTTCAGAAAGGTGGGATTTATGGTTGGGCACTAAATGTGAATACAGCGAAAACCGTGTTATTTCTATTTATATATGTACTTTTCACTATCTCCTATGTAATTCATGAAATATTATTTGTTTATATAATTGGATATGATACCATAAGACTTTTGGTATCTTAATGTTTCCCAAAAAAGAAGTTGTTAATTAATAACGTTGAGATCTCAATTACCATTATTTTCATCCTAAATCTGGCCAACTTAGAAAATTCATATCAATTAATCCTTATGTAGGAAAAATGTGAAAAAATCATATATTTTTTCATATATCCTCCTCTATAATTATAAAAAAAATATGTCTAAAATAATTAATAAAACCCCTTAATTAATTTAACCCATAATTAGTTTGTAACTAGACTTAAAATATTCATAGTAAATTCATTCAAGCTTAGAAAATTACAAAATTGAAAATCCATCTCGCAAAACATCTTAAGAACATTATAAATTAGTATAAAGTCAACTAGATTTGTTTAAACATAGGTTTTACCTTTAAACCTACTCATTTTACATGCAAATCATGTACGCTAAGCCACTCAAGAATTGCTCTATCCAAACAAGACATTAAAATCCGTGTAAATATAAAAGAAATCATCTACAAATCAAGAAAATATTCGATTATTTTCCGTAGCTGAATATAAAAGGGTTTAGAGTCATTATTCACTTTGATTAGTTGTTATATTGTTGAGATTTTTGTTTTAAATTCTAAAGCCTGAATTTTCCAAAAAATTTCCTGAATTTCTTCTTCTTCTTTCTATGAAACTTAATCGCCTACCCCTTATGTATAGAATTAAGTTTTAAGTGAACAAAGATAAAGAAAGTAGATGTAGGAAAAACTACTATATAGGAGGCCAAACAATTTCCACTTTGCCTCTTACATAATTCCATATATATTTAATTCAATTTGCTTAGTTTCGAAGGCCAACACATTATTCACTTTTAATATACAAATCTCAAATCAACAATCTAATTACATTATTCTTGTATAATTTATCCAATTACATATCCTTTGTAATGTTCATCAAAATGAGGGATATTACATCCTCTTATCCTTAAAAGAATTTCATCCTATAATTCCATCAAGGACTGAAACAATCATAGAAAGCAATAAACAACGCCAATTATACTAATGTAACCCAATATCTACTAAGTCCGTAAAAAATATGGAACTTACCATTAAGAAGGTCTGGAAAAGTAGCCATCATCCTGTCTTTGTTTCACGAGTACAATCCTTAGCATTATCGCAACATTGTACTTTCACCAGTTTAACCATCTTCTTCCTTATTCACTTCTCTTCCCATGCCATAATCTGAACAAGTTGTCGCACCAATATCAAGTCTAATATTAACATCAACTCTTCCAATGCCTTAGACCAATGGTATCATCTAAATCATTCACATACTTTCGCAGATGTGAGACATGAAACATATAATGAACTCCTGCCAAACTATCTATATGCCCTACTTGATATATAAGTTCCCTATACTTTCCAAGATAGCAAAGGGTCCAACTAACTTTGGTGCCAACTTCCATGACCTCTCGAAATGAGTCGCATCTCTCATCGATAAAACTTTGAAAAAAATTGTATCAAATAAAGAACCCGATTTCCTTTCACCATTTATCAACAAAATTCTTATGCCATGATTGAGCTTCTTTCATCCGGCCTTAGATCAAATCAATCTTCTCCGCCGCTTCCTTTAACAATTATGGAGCAAGAACTAGCCTGTCTCTGCCTCTAACTAACATGATGGTAACTTCCATGGCATTTTGTACAAAAGCTTCAATAATTGTTTTTCCCATAGTAGTCTGAAAGACGCTGCTCTAGGAAAACTCTACCAAACACAAATAATTTTCCTATGAGCCACTGAAATCAACAACACATGTTCTCAACATATATTAAAGTACCTTATTCTCTTTCTTTATTTGCACATCCGTCTTTGGGTGATAAGTGATACTAATCTTGAAATTGATTCCCTAAGCACGCTATTGGCTCTTTCAGAACTCATTAATAAACAACAGATCTTTATCACTTACAATATAGGTAGGAAACCCATTAAGTCAAAATATGTTCTTCACGAATAACTCTGCCAACCCAGGGCCTTTTTGTTTGTCTTAATTGGAATAAAATGAGCTCAATCGGTCAATCAGTCCATGGTGATCTATATACTATCGTTACTTTTTCTTGATCTCGGGATTCCACGAATGAAATTCATGGGTATAGAATCTCATTTCCATAATAGAGTATCCAACGGTCGCAGCGAAAAGATAGCCTTTTGATATTCCATTTTTATTTGTTAATAGTTCTTCAGCTGATTCACCATAAGCCAACATCTCTCTTTATGCCTTCCCAAAAGAAATTCCACTTCAGGTCCTGATACATTTCGGCACCTCTAGTATGAGTTCTAACTTAGAACGATGGAACTCCCTAATAACTTCATTTCTTAAATCACCAACGTTTGGAATGCATAGCCATTCCTTCATTCTTACCACTTTCAATATGGAAGTCCTTGAATTCAAAGATCCCTACTTCATCTCGGAGTCTTCTTATTCTTTCACTCAGTATGTGATAGTCTTCCTGCTTAGAAGCAATTCCCACGATCAGAAGTATTCACACTTCTAAACATTACAAGATCACTATGCTTTCACTCGAACTCATTGTTGCTTGGATTTGTACATCACATGTTGTTAGAGCTTCTAAATATTTCCATTTAGCTAGTATAGCTAACACCGCATCGTGATGTGTCCTACAAAAGGCATCGACAACCTTGCCCACTTTCATGGGTGTATACTCAAGTCAATACCATAAGTAGTCGAAAGGTCCAACCATCTCTACAGTTTCTTATTCAATTGTTTTTTAGGGAACAAATATCACAAAAACTCATGATCCGTAAATAACTCTATTCACTTGCCTAACAAGTAATGTCTTAAGAATTTTCAAGTAAAAACAACAACATTAACTCAAGATCATGAGTTGGGTATCTAACCTCATGTGGACTAAGCTGTCTACAAGTATATGCCTTAACTCTTCCTTTTTACGTAAGAATATATCCTAGCGTAGTACCTTATGCATCAGTGCATACAACCAATTCTTGATTACCATTTTCTACTACCAATATAGGAGCATTGGTGACAAGTGCTTTAGTTCTTGAAGTGCTTCCTTAGACTTATTCAATCAAGCAAACATAATATCCTTCTTGGTTAGCTCGGTAAGGGGCGTCATTGACGACAACAAATCCCTGATAAACCTTCATTAATACCTGAATAAACCAACAAATCTCCTTATCATGGTAATACTCGCTGGCCTCTTCCAGTAGTTTATTGTCTCAACTTCCTCCAAAACCATGGCAAACCATTCACCCAAAACCATTTGACCAAGGAACTTCACATCTTTCTCCTAAAAGTGACACTGTAATAACCCGAAAATCTAGGCCAGTTTAAATTTTTTATTTTGGCTATTATAGCGAATTTTGAATATTTAAAATAGATTATTTTAAATAATATTGTCGAGGAATTTATTTTGAATGGAATTCGACGTATATATTATACGCGTCGTCGTTAGAATATAAATATTTATATATAATTATAAATAGAATTGAAAATGGCGCGGTAGTTCGATAATTCGATTTCAAACTTCATTTGAATGTACCAGGTGCAAAACAATCCAGATTTTAGTGAAACCAAAAATAATAGGATCTAATTGTGAATATCTTTCCATCGAATCCGAATAATCGAGATTTCATAGCGGGAGTCAAAAGATATGTCCAGTTGAAAATTCTGAATAGTCGCTATAGAATTCAGGCCCTTAAAAATGGACATTTTGCAAACGACCTCGGATTTCGACGAAACCACTTTTGTTGGGTCCGTGATGTCAAATTATTGCTAGGTTTCAAATTTCATAATTTTTCGAATCAATATGTGAGCGTGGCAAAGGAAAACGCGTTTGACCAGTTTCAGTTGATTTTAATCGACTGGAAAATGGCCATTTTTCCAACGGTCTTAGAATTCGACGAAACTAGTTTTGTTAGGACCGTATTGTCAATACGAAGCTAGAAAATATTTTTCTGGAATTTTTCTAGTTAGTATGTGGCCCCGGTAATTTGAAATGTACGTTTAAAATTCAGTATAGTGATTTAAGTGAAAATTCAACGGAAACTGATTCAAACGATCAAATCAAACTACGAAACATATCCCATTGTGTTCGGAATGGGGGTGAAACGCTATGGGCGACAGGCGGTGGGCCTCGTTTCGAGGTCGTATGTAAAAGTCAACTTTTTTGAAATATAAATTAATTAAATAAATTAAAATTTTCTTTTGCATATACCCCCCAACCCCCCCGTTTATTCTTCAACTCATTCAGAAAAAAAAATAAAAAAAAAATAAAAAAAGAAAGAAGAAGGGGGGGGGGGAAATCGCGATTCCCCCCAGTCGATCCGTCGTCCTCCTCTGGCGCGCCGCCACCGCCGGCGTGAGGCGCCGCACCCCCCTCCAACCTCCCCCCCCTTGATGCGCTCCGCCGTCGCCAGAGTGGCGAGCCACCCTATCGCCCCCTCCCCTAACGCGAGACCCCCTTTCTCCTCCCCTTCTGCTTCTTTGACCTCGACGCGCCGCCCTGAACCCCCAACCACCGCCCCTTCCAGCGAAGTCCGCCACTGCCCCCCCCTCTGTAAGTTTAAAACTGATTTTTTTATTTATTTATTTTTAAAACTGATTTTTATTTATTTTTAAAACTGATTTTTTTAAAAAGATTTATAAACTGATTTAATAATGATTTAAAAACTGATTTAAAAAGAAAGTAAAAGCTGATTTTATTTTAAGGTTTAATATATTTAAAAAGGGGTTTAAACTTTGAAATAGAAAAAGGTTTAATCTTTTAAAGGAAAAAGATTTGAACTTGCAAAAATAAAGATCATAATTTTTAAATTAAAAAAGACGTGATTTTTAAATTAAAAAAGACGTGATTTTTAAATTAGAAAAGACGTGATTTTTAAATTAAAAAAGACGTGATTTTTAAATTAGAAAAGACGTGATTTTTAAATTAAAAAAGACGTGATTTTAAAATTAGAAAAGATTTGATTTTTAAATTAGAAAAGATTTGATTTTTAATAGTTTAAAGATTTGGTTTTGAACACATAGAAGAGATGTAAAAATATGATTTTCGTTTATGTAGAGAATTAGAAATATAATTTTTACATTTTAGGAATATTAAAAATAGCATCTTTATATGTGTAGAAGAAAATAAAAATGTGATTTTTATAATGAGATTTTTATAAAGGCGAAGTCTTTATATTTGAAAAGGAGAAATCTTTATAGTTGAAAAGGCGAGATCTTTATGTAGATAATAACGATGTAAAAATATAATTTTTATCTATATAGTAGCGTTGTGAAAATATGCTGATTTTTATATATTGAATAGCATAGTAAAAATTCGATTTTTAAATATATGAAGTGATTATAAAAATATGATTTTTAAATTGAAAGTGAATAAATAAAAATGTGATTTTTATTTCAAAGACAACAAAATATAAAAATGTGTGATTTTTATATATGTAGTGGCTACGGGCAAAGAAGTTAGCGAAGATGCGATAGCAATGAAGATTTCTATCAGTGAAGAGCCGTGAAGTTAGGATAGCTTTCGGTGAGAACTTCTCACTCAAAATCTCTTTTTCTATATATATATATACTAGGATGCAGACAGTGCTTAGTAGCACCCGACACAATCGTCCACAGACCATGGACTTGTTTGTTTGGTTGCATAGCTTAGTTATATGATTTGGTTTGAATTTGGTTGTTTGGTGATTTTGATTGATGTGTGAATGGCGTGGGCCTTCACTAGACCGGGGATAAGGCTAGGCCTTGTCCCGTTTCTAGTATCGTGCCATTATGCCGCCGAAATTTTCTAAAATATGTTAGAAAAATAAAAATATCACTTTATTTAAAGAATGAACTGAATAGAAATTCATATGTTGGAATAAAATGTTTTTATCGTTAAAAATATATTTTTTAACGTGAAGTGAATAAAATAAAATATTCATTTACAAACCGAACGGTTTGTTTATGTACACCTATTTGAAGGACATTGATTGGGTCGATAAATTTTACACATCGCCCAACTGCACAAATAAAAAAAAAAATCTGTGTTTGATTGCTTGAAACCCCACACGGGTGTTGGGATGAAATTTGAAGTTCACTCATCCTGATTGATTAAATATGTCGATCGATTGATTGACAGGCTGTTATAAGCGTTGAATATCTATATTTGATGCTTATACAGTGTAGTGCACTTTGGTTGATGGTTGATTATTTTCAATGCTATTATATACATGTGTTGTATGAAAATCCATATAATAAATTTTATATGGTAATTGATTGGGCCTCATTCCAATTTGAAAATAAAGAACAATATTTTTATAATAAAATTTGTATCTTTATCAATATAAAATAAAGGTTCATGTGTTGACAGTTTCATCCATTGAGATTGGTCATGTGTTGAACGAAATATTTTTATAATAAAATTTACATCTTTATCAATATAAAATAAAGGTTCATGTGTTGACTGTACTCACCCGTTGAGATTAGTCATGTGTTGAACGAAGTATTTTAACAAAAATAGTCATACAGGGACGGTACTCATTCGTTGAGATTAGTCGTGTGTTGACAAAAAGAAATATTTGAAATAGAATATATAAAGCCGTGTTGATTAGTGATGCGCCATTTTGACGCGAACGATATTTATATCGATTACATTCGTAATTGAATATATAACGATTTCGAAATGAATTGAATATATAATGATTTCGAAATGAATTGAATATATAACGATTTCGAAATGAATTGAATATATAACGATTTCGAAATGAATTGAATATATAACGATTTCGAAATGAATTGAATATATAACGATTTCGAAATGAATTGAATATATAACGATTTCGAAATGAATTGAATATATAACGATTTCGAAATGAATTGAATATAAAACAATTTCGAAATGAATTGAATAGATAACGAATTTGATTTCAATGGAATATATAACGGATTTGAATCGAATAGAAAACGACTTTGAAATTGGATTGAATTGAAAACGAATTCAAATTGAATCGAAAGCAAAGTGAAATGAATTCAAATTTAATTGAAATTTGAATTGAATAGAAATGAATTTTAAAACGAATTTATAAAGAAGAATTCAATTTTGATTCGAATTGAAATGGAAGTTGAATTTGCTTTTGAAACGAATTTAAAACTATTTATATAATTCGTTTTAAATAGAAATCGATGAAATATATATTATATATATATTATATATATAATATAATGGCCTGAATAGAACGCGCCGCGCCGCGGCAGTTCGTAAATTTCGACCATTTATTTCAAACGGACATTACGGGAGATCCGACCGTCGGATTCTCCTAAAACCGGAACCGTTGGGTTCGTATCGAAAAGAGCTTTCTAAAGAATATTAGAAATTCAAAATCTAACGGCTGGATTTGGAGATACGTCCAAATCAAATTCGAAAAAGGTCGCTATAAGTGCAGTTCGATGGCCATTGTTGGAAATCGACTGTACGGGCCTTGATAAAATTATTAAAAATAGTAATAATTTGTATAAAATCATAAGAAATGATTTGGGAAATTTGGGATGGAAAAACTCCACATTTGAAAAGATAAAAATGGTTTTTATCGAAATGCACTAGTTTGAACTAAATTTAAAACCCAATTATTTTTAAATAAATGAATTAGATTTAAAAAGGGGTTTTAAATAATCGAATTTCTAATATATTTGATTAAATTTGAAATGGGTTTATCGTGAACTGTGTTTTAAATAACACCTAGTTCTTTAACCCAGTAAAAGGAGTTCTAACGAATCTGCAATTAGATTGAAGTGTGAATTTGTAATCTAAATTATCAAATTTAGAAATGAGCGAGAATGGAGTATCACCAGTTTTGCTCCAAAGCGATAGTTAAATCTTTAATTAGATTTGAAAGTGAAATGGTAATTAATTTTACCGATAACACCACGGTGTTAGATATGGAGTATTACCAGTTTTGCTTCATGGGATGGATAGGTTGGGATTGGGAAATAAAATAAATAACTACTTCGTTACGGTTCGCTAATCTCGACTAGTTGGAAAAACCATAATTTGGTTTTAAATGACATCCAAAGGAAGATACAGGACAAATTTTAAAGAATTTATCTTGGATAAAATTAATGGGAACCTTTCCCTAAGAATGTGGAATTTAGAAACTAGCTGTAAGTTGGCTAAGAAGAATGGTTTCCTGGATATTGATCTGATGTTGGTTTCGGCATTCGGGGTTAATGCTTGGGAAATTGTTCTCTTGCTAATTTGTGGTTAGTGACTAATGAATTGGAATGAGGCGTAAGTTGTGTTTGTGTAACATTTGTTTTAATATACGCGGGTTGTTCGGAAAGTCCGGGTTTACACCCATTCTGAGTAACCGATTCGACGATAAGTCGAAGATGAAGACGGTGGTCGAAGACCGGAAGTCTTCACATCGTTTGGATAATTACTGACGATCCTGATTGGGCTGTACACCCAAGAGGATGGAAATAGTTGGTGGTCGTCCAGACGTACTTGGAGATGGATGGATATGCGAGGAAAGTGCCTCCGGTTTCATTCAGACCCAGAACGGACTTGTAAATGGATTGTGTGTCTGACACTGGATTTTATTCTGTGTTGATTGATTTCTATTAAATATACATCTGTTTGGCGGCGGAGAATTTATTCTTTTGCTTAACGCCCTTCTCTGAGACGTACGAGCTCAGAGGTTGTATATCGATGGACATCAGTCGCATGGCATGAATTGCCTGTGTGGCACGCTAAGATGCAATGATCAAGGCTTCTGTTGAAAAGCAAAGTCTTGTGGTTGATGATCAAAGCACAGCCTACGTGGCAGCTTTGTGTATAACGTGAATTCGCGAGCCTCACACCTCGGTATGAGTTAAAAACGGGATACGGGCCGTTGGGAGAACACGGCGTTTCTTTCTAGCTTTGGTGGTGTCAGTGACTTACCAGCCCTGACATTTATATACTTTTCACCTTTGTGGTTGTTGGAATGAGGCGCCTCGATTATAGGTCTGTAAGGACCGGGAAACGTGTGTTCAGGAATTGCCAATCCTCTAACGTAAGTGAGGATCGGCCCAACCGATCCAAGGGTTACCCAGTGTGCGTAGTCCTGAGCATTTGCGAGAGTGTCTCGAACGCGGAGAGGAGCTTGCCCCTTGCCTCGACTCATGACGGAAACCCAATTTCCAATACGTGTATTGCGGCTTTATTTGTAGAGCCTAGTATGGCGACATAGTGGGATGGGGCACTCATGCCGTCTATGATTTATATTTATGATTGAAATGTTTTGACACTATACACATATTATAGTATCAAATGATTTGTTTTAAACGTATCAAGCATGTTTGGCTGTTATAAGGTAAAACCCTATCCTCCGGCTTGCGTTGCATTGTGTGATGGGACCTGGGTCTTATAATAGCTTCATTTTTCGAAAAAGCATTGCGTTGTTTATTCTATGCACTAGTATTCTTGGGAGGAAACCCGTTCCGTGTTATACGGCGTGGTCCCTTGAATTACTCTCTTTTAAAGTAAAGCTTTAAATAACTGTTTTAGTTCTCACACCAGTCACATGACTGACCTGGAGTTTATTGTTTTAACCTAAACTCTGGGTGCCCCTATTTTCCGCACGGGCAGCTAGTAGTTTTGGTTTTGCAGATTTATATTCACAGGGTCCTGGTTTACAGCTGGAATGATATCCGAAAAGCTCTGTATCCGTATATCACCTTCAGTTGTGCTTCGTATTATTTTCCGCTGCTATGTATTTAAATGTAATTTAAATCTCTGATATTTCTGTGTAATATTTATTCATTTATACTCTGTATATTCTTGTAATCTGATGGAATTGTTGTAATATACAATGAAATATTCTTCTGTTTGTGTTCTGATTTGTCATGTTCTCAACGTTCAGGGGTTTCGAACGGTCTAGATCGGTTTAACGACTGATTCAGATCGAGCGAAATTCCCGGCCGTCACATTTGGTATCAGAGCTTTGGTTTACAGAGCTTGAGAACAAGACACATTAGAACCATACGAAAGAATTCATCAGATATTGGATTAGCAGCATCCAATTAGAATGACTCGTTAGAGATAGGATCAGTAGTATCCTAGAACGAGTGTGAAGAGTATATTTTTCAATTGAAAACCATTTTGTTTTGAAATTTAAACCATTTTAAAATGTATTTGACTATTTATTTATTTTGAATATGGACAATCGAGTATATAAAGGTTTTGCATATACGCGTCATGAACGTATATTCGAAGTTTTAATATATTGGATAGATATAGAATCATACTCTAGTGGCCCGAAGATGATTCTGATGATTGACTAGTCGTCATTAGTATTCATGTTCGAGTAACGAAGGTGTGATATCGATATATTTCCATTAGACTGGTGTGAGAACCAAAACTTATATAGTTAGAACACATTGTTGTGAATTGGCATCAAAAACATGATTTTTTTTTGTATATATATCAAATTATGAATTTGAAACTCTAATCCACTAATTGACTGATGTTTGTGTTGTTTGTTTATTTGTTTGATAATTTTGAACCATTATGCCTAATATAACCAAAGATTGAATTATATTGAAAATTGGTCGCATTTGCTTGCATATACATATACTTACATTGAACAGGTCATAGCAAGGAGGCTAGAGCCGAAGAATAAAATTTGTTTGCCCGACAAATAGGTACATGTTTACTAAATAATTTACTGTTTTGTTTGGGTGATGATGATTTTATGAGCCTATTGGCTAGCCGCTTGGCTTTTTCTTTTTCTTTTTGAGATTAGAAGGACTGGGGAAGCTATTTGAAATTCCCCGATGCTCCCGGTGCAGGGGAGGTTATGGCGAAATTTTTCGAAAATTTAGGGTGTTAGCCAAATTTTTGAAATTTTGAAAATTCTCAGAAACTGAAAAGTTGGAGAATGGAAGCCCGACCGAATGTAGAGCTTAATAATCAAACCACTTTCGACTTTGTTCCTTTTCGGGGACGAAAAGTTTTAAGTGGGGGAGATTGTAATAACCCGAAAATCTGGGCCAGTTTAAAATTTTTATTTTGGCTATTATAGCGAATTTTGAATATTTAAAATAGATTATTTTAAATAATATTGTCGAGGAATTTATTTTGAATGGAATTCGACGTATATATTATACGCGTCGTCGTTAGAATATAAATATTTATATATAATTATAAATAGAATTGAAAATGGCGCGGTAGTTCGATAATTCGATTTCAAACTTCATTTGAATGTACCGGGTGCAAAACAATCCGGATTTTAGTGAAACCAAAAATAATAGGATCTAATTGTGAATATCTTTCCATCGAATCCGAATAATCGAGATTTCATAGCGGGAGTCAAAAGATATGTCCAGTTGAAAATTCTGAATAGTCGCTATAGAATTCAGGCCCTTAAAAATGGACATTTTGCAAACGACCTCGGATTTCGACGAAACCACTTTTGTTGGGTCCGTGATGTCGAATTATTGCTAGGTTTCAAATTTCATAATTTTTCGAATCAATATGTGAGCGTGGCAAAGGAAAACGCGTTTGACCAGTTTCAGTTGATTTTAATCGACTGGAAAATGGCCATTTTTCCAACGGTCTCATAATTCGACGAAACTAGTTTTGTTAGGACCGTATTGTCAATACGAAGCTAGAAAATATTTTTCTGGAATTTTTCTAGTTAGTATGTGGCCCCGGTAATTTGAAATGCACGTTTAAAATTCAGTATAGTGATTTAAGTGAAAATTCAACGGAAACTGATTCAAACGATCAAATCAAACTACGAAACATATCCCATTGTGTTCGGAATGGGGGTGAAACGCTATGGGCGACAGGCGGTGGGCCTCGTTTCGAGGTCGTATGTAAAAGTCAACTTTTTTGAAATATAAATTAATTAAATAAATTAAAATTTTCTTTTGCATATACCCCCCCCGTTTATTCTTCAACTCATTCAGAAAAAAAAATAAAAAAAGAAAGAAGAAGGGGGGGAAATCGCGATTCCCCCCAGTCGATCCGTCGTCCTCCTCTGGCGCGCCGCCACCGCCGGCGTGAGGCGCCGCACCCCCCTCCAACCTCCCCCCCCTGATGCGCTCCGCCGTCGCCAGAGTGGCGAGCCACCCTATCGCCCCTCCCCTAACGCGACACCCCCTTTCTCCTCCCCTTCTGCTTCTTTGACCTCGACGCGCCGCCCTGAACCCCCAACCACCGCCCCTTCCAGCGAAGTCCACCACTGCCCCCCCTCTGTAAGTTTAAAACTGATTTTTTTATTTATTTATTTTTAAAACTGATTTTTATTTATTTTTAAAACTGATTTTTTTTTAAAAAGATTTATAAACTGATTTAATAATGATTTAAAAACTGATTTAAAAAGAAAGTAAAAGCTGATTTTATTTTAAGGTTTAATATATTTAAAAAGGGGTTTAAACTTTGAAATAGAAAAAGGTTTAATCTTTTAAAGGAAAAAGATTTGAACTTGCAAAAATAAAGATCATAATTTTTAAATTAAAAAAGACGTGATTTTTAAATTAAAAAAGACGTGATTTTTAAATTAGAAAAGACGTGATTTTTAAATTAAAAAAGACGTGATTTTTAAATTAGAAAAGACGTGATTTTTAAATTAAAAAAGACGTGATTTTAAAATTAGAAAAGATTTATTTTTAAATTAGAAAAGATTTGATTTTTAAATTAGAAAAGATTTGATTTTTAATAGTTTAAAGATTTGGTTTTGAACACATAGAAGAGATGTAAAAATATGATTTTCGTTTATGTAGAGAATTAGAAATATAATTTTTACATTTTAGGAATATTAAAAATAGCATCTTTATATGTGTAGAAGAAAATAAAAATGTGATTTTTATAATGAGATTTTTATAAAGGCGAAGTCTTTATATTTGAAAAGGAGAAATCTTTATAGTTGAAAAGGCGAGATCTTTATGTAGATAATAACGATGTAAAAATATAATTTTTATCTATATAGTAGCGTTGTGAAAATATGCTGATTTTTATATATTGAATAGCATAGTAAAAATTCGATTTTTAAATATATGAAGTGATTATAAAAATATGATTTTTAAATTGAAAGTGAATAAATAAAAATGTGATTTTTATTTCAAAGACAACAAAATATAAAAATGTGTGATTTTTATATATGTAGTGGCTACGGGCAAAGAAGTTAGCGAAGATGCGATAGCAATGAAGATTTCTATCAGTGAAGAGCCGTGAAGTTAGGATAGCTTTCGGTGAGAACTTCTCACTCAAAATCTCTTTTTCTATATATATATATATATATATATACTAGGATGCAGACGGTGCTTAGTAGCACCCGACACAATCGTCCACAGACCATGGACTTGTTTGTTTGGTTGCATAGCTTAGTTATATGATTTGGTTTGAATTTGGTTGTTTGGTGATTTTGATTGATGTGTGAATGGCGTGGGCCTTCACTAGACCGGGGATAAGGCTAGGCCTTGTCCCGTTTCTAGTATCGTGCCGTTATGCCGCCGAAATTTTCTAAAATATGTTAGAAAAATAAAAATATCACTTTATTTAAAGAATGAACTGAATAGAAATTCATATGTTGGAATAAAATGTTTTTATCGTTAAAAATATAATTTTTAACGTGAAGTGAATAAAATAAAATATTCATTTACAAACCGAACGGTTTGTTTATGTACACCTATTTGAAGGACATTGATTGGGTCGATAAATTTTACACATCGCCCAACTGCACAAATAAAAAAAAAATCTGTGTTTGATTGCTTGAAACCCCACACGGGTGTTGGGATGAAATTTGAAGTTCACTCATCCTGATTGATTAAATATGTCGATCGATTGATTGACAGGCTGTTATAAGCGTTGAATATCTATATTTGATGCTTATACAGTGTAGTGCACTTTGGTTGATGGTTGATTATTTTCAATGCTATTATATACATGTGTTGTATGAAAATCCATATAATAAATTTTATATGGTAATTGATTGGGCCTCATTCCAATTTGAAAATAAAGAACAATATTTTTATAATAAAATTTGTATCTTTATCAATATAAAATAAAGGTTCATGTGTTGACAGTTTCATCCATTGAGATTGGTCATGTGTTGAACGAAATATTTTTATAATAAAATTTACATCTTTATCAATATAAAATAAAGGTTCATGTGTTGACTGTACTCACCCGTTGAGATTAGTCATGTGTTGAACGAAGTATTTTAACAAAAATAGTCACACAGGGACGGTACTCATTCGTTGAGATTAGTCGTGTGTTGACAAAAAGAAATATTTGAAATAGAATATATAAAGCCGTGTTGATTAGTGATGCGCCATTTTGACGCGAACGATATTTATATCGATTACATTCGTAATTGAATATATAACGATTTCGAAATGAATTGAATATATAACGATTTCGAAATGAATTGAATATATAACGATTTCGAAATGAATTGAATATATAACGATTTCGAAATGAATTGAATATATAACGATTTCGAAATGAATTGAATATATAACGATTTCGAAATGAATTGAATATATAACGATTTCGAAATGAATTGAATATATAACGATTTCGAAATGAATTGAATATAAAACAATTTCGAAATGAATTGAATAGATAACGAATTTGATTTCAATGGAATATATAACGGATTTGAATCGAATAGAAAACGACTTTGAAATTGGATTGAATTGAAAACGAATTCAAATTGAATCGAAAGCAAAGTGAAATGAATTCAAATTTAATTGAAATTTGAATTGAATAGAAATGAATTTTAAAACGAATTTATAAAGAAGAATTCAATTTTGATTCGAATTGAAATGGAAGTTGAATTTGCTTTTGAAACGAATTTAAAACTATTTATATAACTCGTTTTAAATAGAAATCGACGAAATATATATTATATATATATTATATATATAATATAATGGCCTGAATAGAATGCGCCGCGCCGCGGCAGTTCGTAAATTTCGACCATTTATTTCAAACGGACATTACGGGAGATCCGACCGTCGGATTCTCCTAAAACCGAAACCGTTGGGTTCGTATCGAAAAGAGCTTTCTAAAGAATATTAGAAATTCAAAATCTAACGGTTGGATTTGGAGATACGTCCAAATCAAATTCGAAAAAGGTCGCTATAAGTGCAGTTCGATGGCCATTGTTGGAAATCGACTGTACGGGCCTTGATAAAATTATTAAAAATAGTAATAATTTGTATAAAATCATAAGAAATGATTTGGGAAATTTGGGATGGAAAAACTCCACATTTGAAAAGATAAAAAATGGTTTTTATCGAAATGCACTAGTTTGAACTAAATTTAAAACCCAATTATTTTTAAATAAATGAATTAGATTTAAAAAGGGGTTTTAAATAATCGAATTTCTAATATATTTGATTAAATTTGAAATGGGTTTATCGTGAACTGTGTTTTAAATAACACCTAGTTCTTTAACCCAGTAAAAGGAGTTCTAACGAATCTGCAATTAGATTGAAGTGTGAATTTGTAATCTAAATTATCAAATTTAGAAATGAGCGAGAATGGAGTATCACCAGTTTTGCTCCAAAGCGATAGTTAAATCTTTAATTAGATTTGAACGTGAAATGGTAATTAATTTTACCGATAACACCACGGTGTTAGATATGGAGTATTACCAGTTTTGCTTCATGGGATGGATAGGTTGGGATTGGGAAATAAAATAAATAACTACTTCGTTACGGTTCGCTAATCTCGACTAGTTGGAAAAACCATAATTTGGTTTTAAATGACATCCAAAGGAAGATACAGGACAAATTTTAAAGAATTTATCTTGGATAAAATTAATGGGAACCTTTCCCTAAGAATGTGGAATTTAGAAACTAGCTGTAAGTTGGCTAAGAAGAATGGTTTCCTGGATATTGATCTGATGTTGGTTTCGGCCTTCGGGGTTAATGTTTGGGAAATTGTTCTCTTGCTAATTTGCGGTTAGTGACTAATGAATTGGAATGAGGCGTATGTTGTGTTTGTGTAACATTTGTTTTAATATACGCGGGTTGTTCGGAAAGTCCGGGTTTACACCCATTCTGAGTAACCGATTCGACGATAAGTCGAAGATGAAGACGGTGGTCGAAGACCGGAAGTCTTCACATCGTTTGGATAATTACTGACGATCCTGATTGGGCTGTACACCCAAGAGGATGGAAATAGTTGGTGGTCGTCCAGACGTACTTGGAGATGGATGGATATGCGAGGAAAGTGCCTCCGGTTTCGTTCAGACCCAGAACGGACTTGTAAATGGATTGTGTGTCTGACACTGGATTTTATTCTGTGTTGATTGATTTCTATTAAATATACATCTGTTTGGCGGCAGAGAATTTATTCTTTTGCTTAACGCCCTTCTCTGAGACGTACGAGCTCAGAGGTTGTATATCGATGGACATCAGTCGCATGGCATGAATTGCCTGTGTGGCACGCTAAGATGCAATGATCAAGGCTTCTGTTGAAAAGAAAAGTCTTGTGGTTGATGATCAAAGCACAGCCTACGTGGCAGCTTTGCGTATAACGCGAATTCGCGAGCCTCACACCTCGGTATGAGTTAAAAACGGGATACGGGCCGTTGGGAGAACACGACGTTTCTTTCTAGCTTTGGTGGTGTCAGTGACTTACCAGCCCTGACATTTATATACTTTTCACCTTTGTGGTTGTTGGAATGAGGCGCCTCGATTATAGGTCTGTAAGGACCGGGAAACGTGTGTTCAGGAATTGCCAATCCTCTAACGTAAGTGAGGACCGGCCCAACCGATCCAAGGGTTACTGATTGACATAGAAATGTGTTTATTTTATGCTCTTATATCTTATCTTTTGTATATAAATAAATATTACTTGGGTATTGTTTTGTTATTTTTACAGATATTCCAACCCAGCCCGCATGCAACCAGAAATGTAGAGAAATAGAGTTCAATTTGCTGTGTATTTGCATTTTGAAGAATTGTAGATAAAGATATCACATCTCGTTGCTGTTGGACAAGAAAAGGATTGATAACAAGGCTTTGCACATCACAAATCAATGAAGAAGTGTCAAGGAAGCAAGAGGAAAAGAGAAAAGGCCCAAATTTGCTTTATTTATCTAAGGCCCATTTATGTTTCTCATTGTAAACTAATTAGTGATGTAATGACCAGGCCCATTTACCATTAGGGTTAGGGTTTGGCTATCTACCCTATATATACCCCTGTAATAACCTTGTAGCCACCATCCTATCTCATCTCTTATTCCATTGTTCTAATAAAAGTTCTTCTTTCTCTTTTATTTTCTGCATTTTTTTTGTTTTCTTAGCAACTAGTGTTGTCTATACGATTAGATTCGGTAGAACACTATTTGTATTTTGCACTTGTTTGCATTAGTGATTTACCGTCTGATTAGATTCAGCGGAAATCCTAATTTTAATTCTTGTTTGTTATTTCAATTTCTGCAATTTCAATTTCTGCTTTTTACTATTTTCTTAGGTCAAATTGGATTTGATTAGATTCAAATCTAATTCATAGTTTCATTTGCTTACCATTGAAATTGTGATTTGATCGTCGGTTCAGTTAGATCTGTTCTGAATCAAATTACAGTTTTAATTTTGTTTTGTTTTGCAAAATCAACCTCCAAAGTTCGTCTAACACGCCCACGAAACATATAAATAATAAAATTTAACTTTCCTCCCTGTGTTCGACCTGTATGCTACACACCTGTATGCTTGCAGAATTTATTACAAATGTCGCGCTTTTCTAATTCATAGACTAGCATCGATCAGTTACCCAGTGTGCGTAGTCCTGAGCATTTGCTAGAGTGTCTCGAACGCGGAGAGGAGCTTGCCCCTTGCCTCGACTCATGACGGAAACCCAATTTCCAATACGTGTATTGCGGCTTTATTTGTAGAGCCTAGTATGGCGACATAGTGGGATGGGGCACTCGTGCCGTCTATGATTTATATTTATGATTGAAATGTTTTGACACTATACACATATTATAGTATCAAATGATTTGTTTTAAACGTATCAAGCATGTTTGGCTGTTATAAGGTAAAACCCTATCCTCCGGCTTGCGTTGCATTGTGTGATGGGACCTGGGTCTTATAATAGCTTCATTTTTCGAAAAAGCATTGCGTTGTTTATTCTATGCACTAGTATTCTTGGGAGGAAACCCGTTCCGTGTTATACGGCGTGGTCCCTTGAATTACTCTCTTTTAAAGTAAAGCTTTAAATAACTGTTTTAGTTCTCACACCAGTCACATGACTGACCTGGAGTTTATTGTTTTAACCTAAACTCTGGGTGCCCCTATTTTCCGCACGGGCAGCTAATAGTTTTGGTTTTGCAGATTTATATTCACAGGGTCCTGGTTTACAGATGGAATGATATCCGGAAAGCTCTGTATCCGTATATCACCTTCAGTTGTGCTTCGTATTATTTTCCGCTGCTATGTATTTAAATGTAATTTAAATCTCTGATATTTCTGTGTAATATTTATTCATTTATACTCTGTATATTCTTGTAATCTGATGGAATTGTTGTAATATACAATGAAATATTCTTCTGTTTGTGTTCTGATTTGTCATGTTCTCAACGTTCAGTGGTTTCGAACGGTCTAGATCGGTTTAACGACTGATTCAGATCGAGCGAAATTCCAGGCCGTCACAGACACCTAGAAAACTTAGCCTTCAATTGGTGCTTCCACAAAGTCTCAATAACAATTCGATGGTGAGCACCATGATCCCTCTCATCCTTGGAGTACACTGAAATATCTTTTATGGAGACTAATACAAAATTATTTATGTGTTCCTAAAAAACTAGATTTATCATATTCATAAAAAAAGTGGTCGCATTACTCAAGTCGAAGGGCATGATATTCCATTCATAAGATCCTTAACTCATCCAAAATGCCATAAAATGGATGCTCTCTTCCACTAGCCATAGCTGATAAAAATTATTAGTCAACTCCAATTGAGAAAATACTTTACCTCCATTTCACTGATCCAACAGATCATCATTCCTCAAAAAAAGGTACCTATTCTTCACTGCCTTCCAATTAAACTTCAGATAGTCAATGCACATCTTCAATGATCCATCAGGCTTCTTCACGAATACTACAGCTTCACCCCTTGGTGAACTTCTTGGACGGACAAAAATCTTCCCCTTCAAATTCACTAGCTGCAGCTTTAATCTCACATCTCCATAGGCATCATTCGACTAGGTGGTCTACTTAAGGGGTTCGCGTCAATCCTGAACTCAATAGTTATCCTTGGTGGAAAAAAGATGACGGGTTCAACAGCATTTGCAAACTCCCTGACAATAGGGATACCATTACTTCGTCTTCCAAATTCATTGCTTCCATTAAAGCAAATAATTACGGACTTGTATTTTCCACCAAATATGAAATCCGATCATCGTAGCTAGGGTGTCTGAATGATGTTACCTTATCCTATTAGAACATTCTAGAATCATAATGATCCAACCAGTCGATATCCAAAATGACCCTGAAGCCCTCAAAATTAAACACATACAAACGAAAAGAAAAAGAACAACCCAACTATTGAAGTTCTATGTCATTATATTCCATTCCGAGAGGAGCATAACCTCATATAGGACAAGCTATCCAAACGGAAGTAACAAGGTATGATGGTTTTAGAGACACTTATGTACCGAACATTTAGGAATAAATGAATGTGATGTACCGATGCCAAGTAACACTCTAGTAGATATGCTACGAATTAAAGGTATTCCTTCCAAAATGTATTTTCCTTTTTTCACAGCAGCAGGTCTAGACAATGAAGGTTCCAAAGAAAGTACCTTTTCTCTATCTAAATTCGGACACTTATTATTGTAATGCCCAAACAGGTTGTGGTTATAGCCCATAATACCCTTCTTTACTTTTATCTTCTTGACTCACCAGATCGACATTCTTTGGTGTAACTGCCCTTCTTATTGTGCTGGAAGAAGACAACATTAGTTTTTCCTTTCTTAAACATTCTTCCATTCTAGTACTTCTTCACTTTAAAGAATTTCTTCCTCTTATCTTGGAAGCTCGGATTCCCTACGAGCTTCTCACAATTGGAAAGAAGCTCCTTACTGTGAACAATCATTTCCATACATCAGTAGGATCTTTTAAATTTGGCATCGCCGCCTTTGCAATATCGGGTCTTGGCTCCTTAGTGAGAATCTTATTTATTTGGAAAGCATCGTCAGTCAGTCTACGAGCATAGCGAGGCAACTAATGGAATCTAATAGCATACTCCTCCACTATCATCTCTCGCGAACAAGCTCAGCAAATTGTCAAAGAAATGTAGACTGAGCATCTTCCAAAACAAATCAAGCTCTAACTTGAAGATTCCCCATGTAACTTTCACCTTTATAGTATTAATAGTAATACTAATTTTCCAATGCAAATGAATTCCCTTGTAGTTTCCTAAAAGCCAACCAAACCTCCGACACATCATCCGAGCCTGAATACCCAAAAATTCTTTTGTAGTGAACTATTCATATCTCCACTGCGCTAGCTTCTTCCAGTCTAAAAATTGTTTTTGTCAAAGCCTTATGAAGTCTCTATTCGTCTTGGTATAGTTGTTTCTAACTAGAGCCAAAGGATTGGCTCCTCTGGCGGCAACAACTCAGGCTTGTATCATCTGATGAAGAATTAGTTCATATTCCCTATATCTATAGGTGTGGCCTTATCACCATGTGTATCACTTGTCCGAGGCCCATCGGGTCAGGCATTTCCATTTGCTGTTGTGATTCTACTACTAAGATTTAGTCTTGCACTCCTCCTTACACCTTATTTTTTATATGTAGATAAACCATTGTAAGATACCGAAGGGTGAACCTAAAATTGTGGGGCATATACATACTTATATAACATAAAAACAAGTAAGTTATAGTATTTCCATCCCATACCCGGTACTTCACTATGATCTTCGGGTTTTAGTGTGAAATTTTGAGTAGAAAAAATATATTTTTTAAGATGCATAAACCTATGCTCTCATACTAAGTTATAACATCCCATTTCTAAGGGCCAAAGCTAAGCGTTATAGATGCAACAGTCATCCATAGTATTGACTTCCGACGATTGAAATAACTAGTTAATAAGTCAGGTCATTAGAATATGACTTAATCTGAAAGAATTTAGAACACATTCATTCATTTCATTACCTTTTAATAATCCCTTTTGGATGAAGTATATTTATTGCAAAATAAAATCCCTAAAAATGACATATGAAGATGCCCCACAGTTTATTAAGAGTCAAATTTATATGAGATAAACTTTAGTTCCTTTAAACACATCTAAAATAAACAAACAAAAGAAAAGAACCCCTAGAATACTACTGCCATCTACATGCCTTTGGAAGCTTATTCTTAGAAGAAAAAACCTGACAGACCTTAACCATCGACTTACTCAAATAAGCACCGAGAGTTGAAGGGGAAACAAAAACTTAGGATCAATTAATAGAAAGTATGAATAATAATATCTACTTGACTCAAATAGGTATCAAGCAAGACCACACCGCATAGAGGAATGTCTTTCCTTTCGCTAATATCTGACATGTAACCAAATCTATACTCATGCATTATCAATGGCCAGAACATCATAATGTAACATTAGTCATAAAGTACAACATAAAATATGAAATGGATTGCATAACCCTGTTACCCTGACTAGAAGTCTCAATGGTTTCGAATACATATAGATGCATTTGGCATCATTTTAGTTTCCTACTAGTTGACCATTGTTGATTCCCTGTCATTATCTTTATTTTTATTCTCATACTATGATACGCAGAGTGACCCTCCCTTGGCATTGGAAATGAATTCTAAGATGTGGACTAACAATCGTATACTCCCATATTTTTATCCAACGAATTAATATGAACCTCTTAATTAAGGATGGAGCGAGCAACCCTAATATACTTTAGATGATGCAAGTATCCATCTCCTTGCCAAAGCACTCATATATGTACAAAAGCATAAAAATGTTCTCAATAAAGTATAGGTCAAAACCCAAACCTTCGACAGGTAAGGTAGCACATTTAAAGTGATTAGTTCCCTTCTGAAAGCATTATGTATTGAACAACTTTTTGGAAAAAGCCGTCACAACTCAAGACCGAGACTCATTATCAAATACCGATCCAACCTTCTGACCTTGGAATTGACTTTCATACTCGATTAATTGGTTACAGTTTGAATCAAGCCATCTTTATAGTAGGCAAAGACATCACCCACCAGAACTGGCGAACACTTCCAAAGTCAAAACCAACAGATCGATCGGATCACTCAGCGAAGATCAGACCAAGCATAGAATGTAGGATCGAAAATATCAGGCCAAATTATGCGCTACATGACGAAGTCCTAATCCCAAGGCTACATAACCGGTCAGCTTTGACTAGCACTACTTTTCATGCACTAGAGTTCAAGTTCCACATATGCCACACATCTCGAGGCTAACTATTCATTAATAGTAGACCAGGCCCCTTCGCCTACAACTATTTTATTAGATCGAGTTACACGTGGCCAACCCGAAAAGGATGCATGTCGTGTTGCATACTGCCCGGCCCACCTTCTCGCTTATAAATGCATCCTTATCAGCAATAGAAAGGGGGTCTAATATGAAAAATCTTGCGCATTCCAAAAATGGCATGCCGTGTACTCCAAATACGACACAAGGATTTTGTGTATAAACCACTTCTCTCTCTACTTTCTTTCAATCAAAAACAACTGTAACCTGTAATCGACAATATAAACAGAGATTATAAAGTGGACGTAGGCTTGGTTGAAGCTGAACCATTATAAAAATATTGTGTCCATTGTGTTCATTTACTTTTCTCACACTTTGTTATCAAAATTATGTGTATATAATGCACTTTTGGGGTTGATTGTCATTAAACAAACTTTTTACATCAACACTTTGGCGCGCCAGGTAGGGGCTCGACCTAACGACCTTCGGCACTCTTAAAGAAGCAATTGAAAAGCGAAAGAAGGACGCAACACCTTCTCATGCTCAATCTCAACCTACTAGTGAAGCAGACGCAACGACAACAGGGGTAAGCTAGGAGTCTTCCTCCCACGAAGACTCATCCCAATACTTAACTAGGAACAAGATGAATGGAGTTCTCGCTAAAATCAGGGCTCGGATGGCATGATACGATGAACTCCTCGCAATGCAGCAAGAAATGATGAATGATTTCCTTGCTCGGATGGAAGGAAGACCGAGAAATCAAGCATCACTTACTGCATGAGGCGAAGCTAAGGAAACAATATTCTCCAATCGTTCCGCCAATTCTAAGGTAATCACTCCTGGATACCAAAAAAGATGGAGTTGCTATAGATTCTTAGCTCGTCCAAAGCCAAGTCCTAGGTTGGTCAACCATTTTGCTTGCGGTCCAGGGTTCGACTCAACTCCCTGGAAACAACTATTGAATCAGTGCAACCCCTAGGTCGACCAGAACATGGATCGATGCAGCCTCTGGTCCGACCCAGTATCTTACCGCAAACTCGTATTATGCCGCCCCCGCTCGACCTTCCCAGCATGGCGATCCAAGCCTATCTAGGGCAGTAACCCTCTGTCCCAACAAGACCACTCTACCATACCAGTTCCTAGTAGGACAGAGGAAAACGCTACTGAAAATCACCATGAAATCGTCCCGAGCGGGGGAAGTACCAAGCCCCAAGCTGATAATACATACCCGAACCGGTCCAATCATACCAGCATGGATATGGTTTGGCCCAATATGCATACCACCCAAGCGGCTCCAGTCAATTTGGAACATACAACTGAGGCTATGGACCACATCCGCCCATCACTCGTGGGCCATACCGAACTGACCCCAAGAACTTTTGGCATGCTTCCACCCGTACTGGGATTCTCACTGATGTCCCTCATCCAAAATTGGGTTCGTTGCAGAAGCTTCTCGGGGACGGAAGTCAAATTGCAAGCATCATCAAATGCTTCACCAAAAAGACTTCTTCTCGGTAGGATGTGGGTAATGTCCATTGTAGCCCATTCACATGGGTAATCGGGAACTCTCGAAATCCATCTGACTTCAAGCTTACGGTCCTGGGTCCCTACAATAACATGACCGACACGACCATACATCTCATTCGATACATGTGTCACATGGAAGTACCATCAGCATTGGTCATCGTCATGGCCAAGTACTTCCCTCTCTTCCTCAGCGATATTGCTGGCATGTGGTTTTGGCAGCTGACAACTGAGTCAATCAATAACTGGAATATGTTGGTCACTCGCTTCATTAAGCAGTTCATAGTTTACATCTCTCGATCGAAGAGCATCATGTTCCTCACATCCATCAAGTAACGGTCCCGCGAGACCCTACGCTCCTTCCTAGAAAGATTCAATGCAGCTGTAGCATTGGTCGACCGACTCAAGCCATCGATGTTGCTTATGACTGCCATGGTCGGTGCCCTAGACCGAACTGATTTCAAGATCTCCCTCCAGAGGTATCCTCTGAGAGGTATTGGGGACTTCTACTCCGGAGCTGATAGATTCCTCAGACAGGAAGATGCTAACATCGAGATGGGAAATCTCGAAGTACTCGCCACAAAGGATGGAGGGCCGACCACCGCCGCCCAAAACAAAGGTAAGGGAAAAGCCAATGTGTGGTTCCAGAGAGAACCCAAATACGATCAACACACCAAGCTCAACTCCTCCCTACTAGATATATACCTCGATGTTCGAGGATCTCTACTTTTTCCAAATTCTCCCAGGAGGGAGCTGACCCAAAGAGAACATGAGTCAGGAAAGCACTGCATGTATCATGATGTGGCAGGTCATGGCACCAATGACTACAGGCACTTGCGCGATCTCATCAAGGATCGGGTTAGACATGGAGAGCTACCTGAGTATGAAAAAAATTCCGCATCAGTCGCACTGCCACATCTACCTTCCCAAGCTCCTCAGAATGGGCCTCGTACCTCCCGAAATGGGAAGGACCCCGAGCCTTGCAATTGTGGCATCATCGTCAACTGATCTAGTTTAGGTCATTGTGGATACATCCCATTTCTTAGGATATAAGAAATGTTTTTTTATTATTTTTTCAATAATGTGGTTATGTTGAAGTATACACATATGGGGTTAGTATTTAAACCCCAGGCGTGCTCTGGGTTCGACCATAATCCTATTAGGATTTATTTTGGTTTTTGTAATCTTCAGCAGTAATAAACTCTCTTTCTCGAACATGGATTATGTTTGAAAAATGTTTTGCCAGAATGTGGTAAAAACCCTGATCGAAAACCGAGTATGGTTTATGCTCGTCCTCCGGGTATGGTTTATAACCCACTTACCGAGTATGGTTTATGCTCGTCCTCACTGAAACCGAGTATGGTTCATGCTCGTCCTCACTAAAAATAAGTATGATTTATGCTCGTCCTCATAAAATGGAGTATGGTTTATGCTCGTCCTCACTAAAACTGAGAATGGTTTATGCTCGTCCTCCTCTCTCAATAACAAATTGAGTATGGTTTATGCTCCTAACACATACCCAAGCATGGTTTTATGCTTGAAAATAATGACTAACATCACCCTGATTTGGCATCTCTATTTTAAACCTTTTAACAAGAAGCATTTGGCTCGATGAGGTCTTGGTCCTTCTGTTATTCTTCAAGATCGATTCGGCATGGTCAATGATTCTTTTACGTTCTCGAACACATAGCCATAATACGAACCTCGGATGACTGTCGATTTTCCGACCTAAATACGACCCTCTACGATCGTCGGTTTTCTGGCCCTAATACAACCATGGCTTTCCGGATTTCAACTGGGTTTCAATTCGACATTCTCTAGAAGATCTAGAATACATCTTCTTTTCCAAAAAAGATATGTTCTCGGAGGCAAAGCTGACCAACTTTTTGGCAAAAGCCGTTACCACTCAAGACCAAGAGTCATTATCAAATATCGATCCAACCTTCTGACCTAGGAATCGACTTTCATACTCGATCGATCGGTTAAAGTTCAAATCAAGCCACCTTTATAGAAGGCAAGGATATTACCCTCCAGAACTGGCGAACACTTCTGAAGTCAAAACCGATCGATCGAATCACTCCTGAAAGATCGCATCAAGCCTAGAATGTCAAATCGGAAATATCAGGACAAATCATGGGCTACATAACGAAGTTCTACTGCCAAGGATACAGAACCGGTCAGCTTAGACCAACACTATTTTTCACACACCAGAGTTCAAGTTCCATGTATGCCACACGTCTCGAGGAGACTATTCATTAGTAGGAGACCAGGTCCCTTCGCCAACAACTACTTTATAGGATCGAGTTACATGTGGCCGACCCTGAAAAAGATGCACGCCATGTTGCATTCCGCTCGGCCCACCTTTTCGTCTATAAATACATCATTACCAGAAATAGAAAGGGGGATCTAATCTGAAAAATCTTGGGCATTCCAAAAATAGCATGGTGTATACTTCGAATACAACACAAGGATTTTGTGTACAAACCACTTCTTTCTCTACTTTCTTTCAATCAAAAACAACAGTAACATGTAATCGACAGTATAAGAAGAGATTATAAAGTGGACGTAGGCTTGGTTGAAGCCGAACCACTATAAAAATATTGTGTCCCTTGTGTTCAATTACATTTTCTTGCACTCTGTGATCATAATCGTGTGTGTATAACTCACTTTGGGGGGTTGATTGTCATTAGACCAACTTTTGACGTCAACATTATGCATATACAATGGGTTTGAAACCCCTTCCTGCCAAATCCTCCTTTTGACTCCTTCATGGGTTCGAAAGAAATCATGGTAAAATCCCAGGGAAACAAAATGCAAGAAACTAACCCAGCACAAATATTCATGTATAAAGGCACCCTTTTGGTTCCAAAGAAGGGTATAAAGGCAATAGCCATTGTTTAGGGAAAAACCTCTTTCAACTCTTTGAAAGGATGTGAGGTGACAACCTTCGTTTATTGTAATATAATGTTTATATATAACAAGCCCTTTTGGATCCTCCGAAAGGTATTGTAGCAACGGCCTCCATGTTTATCAAAAACACAAGCAGAAGCCCCTTTTTTCTTTATACATCAAAGTTTCAAAATAACCCATTCGATAAAGTTAAGAAGTATAAAGGTGAAGACTCGTATATAAAAGGAGAAACCTGAATAATTCATGTGCCAACATGTGATATTACATGTTTTTAAAGCTGATTGGATTAAAGCAAAAGCGCTCCAAACCATTCCGAAAGGTGAAAAAGATTCTTTCTAATCATGGTATGATGCCAATGACTGTAAACATAGGGAAAATAGGGTTATTTCCTTTATAGATGTACTTCTCACAGTCTCCAAATAATTCTTGAAATCATTTCGGTTTATGTAATTGGGCCTAATCCCATCATAACTTCCTGATATCCAAAGGTTTTTGAAAATTGAAATTATTAATAACAAAGTTAATACCTTAATTAACATTAACTACACCTTTATTATAGTTAATTTATCAAATTCAAATCAATTAATCTAGAATGGGATGAATCCCGAAAAATCATAAATATATGATTATATCATCCTCTACCATTTTAAAAAACATGAAGTCTGAACTCCGTAATTAATTTTTACCGTAATTAGCTTGCAATTAGCCTTGTAGATTTGTAGGAAATTTATACAAGCTTAAGAATTATGATATTGAAAATGCATCCCCCAAAACTTCTTTAAAACATTATAAATTTTCAAGTAAATTGCAGATGTTTAAACATAGGTTTTACCTTAAAAACTACTCATTTTAGACATAAGCATTGCTTAACCAAAAAACACATTGTTAGCCAAAATTCATGCCTTCGAAAAGGTAGAATGAAAGAAGGCTAAAAGATAAAGAAAAGGCCTAAGGAAGAAGAAGAAGAGGAATGGATCTCGACACAACAAAATTACTTGAAACAAAGGCTCGAAGAGAAAGTAACATCCTCATACACAGCCAAAAGGATTAAATGATTAAACAAAGCAACTGGCAAAGAGATAGACTTCCAGTGCAATTAAGAAAACCCCTTTCGGTTACAGAGGTTACGTATTTCGAAGAAAAACATTTCGATTATAAATAGCGAAGCGTAAAATTTGAAAATACCAGGAGAAGAGGGTTACGGGGAATTTAACATAAGAAAGCCACTCCACACTCAGCAAAAGACTTAATAGAAGGAATAAAGTGACGTGGTAATCTAACAACCTAAGCCAGGAACTTGCATGATAATATACCCCCAACAACATATAAACTCACCTCCAGAAGATATACAATTTCTAAGCATGAAAGGCTAAGCTTAGCATACCTTTGTATTTAACTGAAAAGGGAATATGAGAAAGCTTGAGCCTCCACCAATAAGACATCGTGCACAAAAGGAGAAGCCATGCACAACACCGAAGGCCGAAAGTCCTAGTAGGTCCATCTCTTCTGAACTTTACTATTACCTTTTCCTCTGAAAGATTCCTTACATTGACCCTTACAACAACCCTATACTTGTTCTTCCAAGAATAAACAAAAAACACACGCTAAAGCTTTCATAATTGCTTCTGACAGAAAGCCGAGATGGAGCCCATATGCCAGCAGAAGGGCCAACATGTGCATATAAATACGAACCCAAAAGTCCGAAATTAGGGTGATCATATTGATTTCAAAATTGTAAATTTAAAATTATGGAGTGTGACCCTAATTTTCAAATTAAATTGGTGATTTCTCTTTCCTTATAATCTTGTCTAGCAATTCATAATAAAAAGGAGAACTGGAGATCTCAATTTATGGAATTTAATCTTTAGTGAAAAGGAGCCTAATCATTATCGGCTATTAACTCGTTTAATAGTTGATTGAATATGATTCTAACTTCTAACTTCTTATCTTTATTTGAAACCATTGTTGCGAAACAAATGGGGAGGAATTCTAAAGCTAGGTTCGAAGGCAGTAAATCCTTACTCGAAAGGTGTAAGAAGAGCAACTGCTAAGGGATCCAAACAACCTAAAGAGAATACGACCCTTATCTTCTTCATTAAGCTTTGCAACATCAGATTCTTTATTTAATCTTCTCCAAGATACAGCCTTAGCAATAAAAGTTAGTCCCGTTGGAGGAGGATTTGGGCATCAGCCTTATTTCTAATCTCATGTGATCGAAACAAAAACCTGACTCTATGTGCTCTTGGTTGGATGAAGGACATAAATACGGGTTCAATTTGGATAAAAGCCTTTGAAAACAACAAAAGCAGAGATACATTACCCTTTCTTGGGAAGTATTAATTGCAATTATTCGACTTGAAAGTAAACCCTTCTAGATATGTTCATTCAAAATCAGTTTGGGGGTGATAACCATTTTCATTGCTAACATTTTTAATGCTAGAAGGTGAGCCCAAACCTCCAACTTCGTGGTTAACACAAGTTGATTTTTCATGTTTGGTTGTTTGGTTGAATGTAGGAACAATGAAGACCACAAAAAATAAATCAAAGTAGCCAGATACAATTAGTGAAGATGCGGTCCGTGTCACTGAATTAGAGGAGTATATAACTCATTTTTTTAATCAGACAAACACCTTGCGGCGAGAGCTCTCCATCATGGTTCCCAAGGATTCAAACGTTCAAGATATTAAGCTAAAGAAAGAGGAGATCACTTGATTGAAGTCATTCGTAAATAAATTACTTTCTCAATATTTAGATAGGAGCCAAAGCCTAAAAAATTCTAGATGATAGTAAACCTGATAGTCGAATCCAAGAAAGGGAAGACACGGGCTACTCAATTAGAAAGAAGGAGCAAAAAAGGTCCATTTTAATTCAAAGGGCCAAAAGATAGGAATGTGAAAGATGAATTTCAAGGAAAGTTGGAATAATGAGGAGAAACCTAGGAGGTTTACCATCGACAAGTATAAACCTAAAAAAAAAAAGAATTATCCCCATATTGACGCTCATATTAAAGATCTGATAGCAAAAGCTACTAAAAATTCATTTAATTTTAAGGAAAAGAGAACTCTTGATTCTCAAGTAAATGCAAATGACAGCGTTGCTCTGTTCACCGATAAGATTATGTCTATTGCTATCTCTTTGCAAGTAAAAATTCCAACAATCAAGTAATAGGGAGTCACAGACTCTGATGATCACCTATTGGCTTTTGATAGCTAAATGGATTTATACAACACCTCCGGAATAGTCCTTGCAGATTTTTCCCTTTGGTGCTTCAAAGAGCCACAATAAAATGGTATAAACGGTACCAAGAGAAGACCGTATATTCCTAGAAGCAATTCTCATATGAACTTGTTGCCCAATTTTATGTCTGAAAGGATCCCACCGTACATTATACAATGGTGTCCAACTTCAAGCAATAACTAGGGGATCCCATATGAAAATACTTAAAAAGGTACAAAAATGAATCCTTGAGGGAAAAGGGTATGAATGACAAGGACAAGTTAATAGCCGTCCATGTAGTGCTTCAAGTAAACACTCCATTCTTAAAAGACCTGATGGTAAATGAAGCCAAGAGTTTGTAAGAGTTTCACTTTCGAGTTGATAAATTCGTATGAATGGATAAGATCTACCATGCTAATAAGAAAGCATACGTTCAAAGGAAGGAACTAAACCTAGCCTTGACAGAAACCCTAAGCGATCCCACGAGTGGATGCCGACAGCAAGGTAGTGACGACAAAAAAAGCCAATTTCCTTCAGCCATTCTATAATGAAAGGAAAAGTGAACTTTATCATACAAATTAAGGCTCAGACGAATTCAGAAACTATGAAGGGTGATACTTATTGTATTTATCACATAGAAGATGGTCATATGACTAACGAATGAATAGTCCTAGTGAGTATCATTTAGAAGCTCGTATGAGAAGGGCAACTGTAGGAATTTGTCCAAAATGCCTCCTAGGGCGGTAAAGGATATTTGAAGCCCTCCGGGGGAAATACGGTAAATGTTGTGGAGGAGGAAGAGTTTCTGGAAATGGATCCTCCTCTTAACTATATTAACATAATTCATTGAAGCACTTATATCGCTAGGAATAGCCAAAAAGCAAAGAACTGCTACAATAGAGAAGCTAGAGATTGGGTATTTTAATTTAGGAAAAAGTGTCGGATCTTCCTCCGAGAGGATTCCACATGCATATAAACCCCGCAAGAGCTACATAAGGATATTCACTACCACTACAACGACCTATTGATGATCACTTCCCAAATAGTGCAATACATTGTAGCTAAAATAGTGGATGATACTGGAAGCATGATCAATGTCATTTAAGCATGCTTAAATGAACATCCCAAAAGCCAGGATGGAACCTAGCCCGGAGCCAATCTTTGGAGTTAACAACAAAGGTTCCACACCCGTTGGACAATTAAGGTTGAAAGTACAAGTGGGTCTTCCTTCTTGCTATCGAAATTTTGGAGCTCTATTTGTAATCATTTATGAGCTATATTTTCACAATGCATTCTTTGGATGACCTGCTTTGGACAAAGTGGACGGTTTCTCTCCCCTAATTATTTAATGGTTAAATACCTGAGAAAGAAAGGATGGTGAACAATAAAAGGTTAGCAATTTACTCCAAGGGATATGTTTAGAATAATTAATCAATATGAGAAAGAACACTTCTCTTATTTTGATGCTTCAACTGAACTATAGCCTTTTGATGATAAGCTCCAAAACCAAACATTTAAATCAAAGGTAAGCAATGTAAGGAATATTCAATCAATAAAACATAAAAATAAAGATTGCAAGTAAAAGGATAGGAAGATAAAGAAGCAAGAGGTGAATAGTATTGATGAGGAAGAAATCTTAACTGATTTAGAATATCGTGGGGAGGTTGAAAGGATCGAGCCTTCCTAACAATTTGAAGAGATAAATATAGATCCAGGTGACCTAGGAAAAACTATCAAAGTAGGTAAAACCATGGAACTAAAGGTGAAGGACGAAATAGTTTACTTTTTAAAAATAGTATGTATATTTTTGCATGGGGACACTCTGATATGGTAGGGAATGACTCTTTGGTTATTTGTCATTCACTTAATATTGATCAGAGTATAGCTCCTATACGCCAAAAGAAAAGGAAATTCAACAAGGTCCAGTCTGAAGCCTTAAAGGAACAGGAAAAGAAATTACTTGAGATTAGTTGATTTGAGGGGTAGTCTAACCCCAAATGGTTAGAAAAGCCTATGTTGGTAAAAAAAAAGGTCCAATGGAAAGTGGACAACGTGCGTTGATTATAAAGGATCTATATAAAGCTTGTTCGACGAACTATTACCCTTTATCAAGGATTTATCAACTGGTAGATGCCACAAATCGGCATAAGGTATTATCACTTATGGATGCTTATTCGGAATAAGATCAAATCCCATGTTCAAGCCAGATGAGGAGCACACAAGTTTCATTACAGATAATGAAACACATTGCTATAAAGTCATGCCTTTCAGTTTAAAAAATATAGGGGCAACGTACCAAAGGCTCGTCAGTAGAATGTTCTACAGTCAATTAGAAGAAACCATGAAGTTTATAGATGACATGTTGGTTAAGTCTTTTGAAGTGGATGATTGCCTAAAGGATCTTGAGGAGATTATTGAAGTTATTAGAAATATTAAATGAAGTTAAATCCATAAAACTGCCATTTTATGGTATATTCAGGGAAATTCCTTAGGTACATTATAAGTGAACAAGGAATTGAGGTCGGCCTGACATAGATCAAAGCAATAGGGAAAATGGTTGAGCCTAAGACAAGCAAGGATGTAATGAGTCTTAATGGAAAAGTAGCAACATTAAATAGATTTATTTTTAAAGCAACTGATAAATGCATACTATTATTTAATGTCACAAGAAGAAAAAGAACATTGAATGGGGAAAGGACCATTGAAGCGCGTTCCAAGAGCTGAAATACTATTTGGAAAAGCCTCGTATAATGTTAAGCCCAAAAGATAACGAAACCCTATATCTTCATATGGTTGCATATAAACATGCCATTAGTTTAGTATTAATAAGAGAAGAGACTGGAACCCAGCTTCCCCATTATTATGTAAGCTGAAGGCTAAAAGATGCCAAAATTCAATAGCTGGCTGTTGAAAAACAAGTCTAGGAATTAATTTTTACTACCTAAAAGCGACGTTCATTCTTCCAAGCCATCTAATAAAAGTCCTGACTAACTTACTCTTAAAAAGGTTTTTAGTAAGACAGAAACCTCTAAAAGTCTCGTAAAATGGGGAATCGAACAAAGTCAATATAACATTAAGTATAAACCTCGTACTTCTATTAAAAGCTAAGCCCTTGTAGATTTTATGAATAAATGCACCGGATTTATTGAACAACGATCGAAAAAGGAAAAAGATTTGGAATCAAAATGGCAATTATTTATTGATGGAGCATCTAATGAGCAAGGTGTAGTAGTAGATTATGTCATTATAACACCGAATGAGCATCGAGTACACTATGCCATGAAATTAAGCATCCCTGCAACAAATAATATGGCATAGTATGAATCTATGGTTGCAGGATTAACATTGGAAAAACAACTTAAAATCCCATAAATCCAATTTTTTTAGTGATTCCAAGCTAATGGTAAATCATTTTAAGAAAACATTCCAAATAAACGATCCTAAGTTATCTCAGTATGTTAAAATGATATTGGGAATGTTGGAACTATTCAAAGATTTTTTGATACATCAAATCCCAAGAGGAGTAAATTCGCAAGATGAATCACTGGCTAAGTTAGCCAGCTTAAGAGGAGCTCCGAAAAGCCGAATTGTTCATGTTGGATACCTAGCGACACCAAGCATTGAGAAGAATGAGGTTGAAAAGGGAAAATAATCATTAGTATTAACCAGATCCCTAGCAAAATCTTGGACGAAAACCGAAAAAGAAACAAGCCAAGAGAAACCATACAAAACTAGAAGTACTTCTATAATGATGCCAAAAGTAACTGGATGACACATATTCTCCAATATCTAAATAAAAACATATTTCCTACGGATATAATTGAACCTAAGAAAATCAAAAGGCAAGCTTCAA
>JASFAX010004906.1:0-37918 GCA_030737875.1 Allium sativum
ATCTCATTTTTAATAATCTAAATAACTAAAAATGTAAATGAAAGCTCACCGGAGGCGCTGACGGAGCGGGTTGGTGGCGGCCAAGTTGTGGTGGCCTCGAGTGGTGGTTTGCGACGAAGGAAGGAGGCTTTCGGACTTTAGCAAGAAATAAAAATCGGGTTTTTGGAAGGAGGGGGGTTCACGGTCGGAGATTATGGGCCAGAGGGGCGGCGTGGCTTGGGGGTGGTGGCAGGAGGTGGCGGTGGTCGGATGGTAGCCTGGGGAGTACGAATTTGGGTTCGAATGGTCGGAGAGGAGAGGGAGGGCGGCGGAGAAAGGAATGGGGGGAGGGGGTGCGACATGGTGGCTATGGCCTGGGGAGGTGGGTGGTGGCCGACGCTGGGCGCGGTGGCGCATGGAAGAGGGGGCTGCGTTAATCGCCTGTGCGATTTGGGGGAAATGAGGGGAGGGGGTTGACGGTTAGTTAAGGTTTTTTATTCCAGTCGATTAAATTCAAACTGAATTGATCAAACACATTTAAATTCACCACGTTCACATATTGATTCCAAAAAATATAAAAATTGGAATCAAGCAATAATTTGACATTCCGGATCCAACAAAAGTGGTCACGTCAAAAACGGAGTTCGTTTGCAAAATCGCTATTTTTAACGGCTAAATTCCATAGCGACTATTCTGAATTTTCAACTGGACATAACTTTTTATTCCCACTATGAAATCTGGATTTTTCACATTCGTTGGAAAGATATTTTCAAACTGATTCAAATATTTCTGGTTTTACTAAAACCCGGTTTATTTTGAATCTTCTACATTCATTTGAAATTTGAAATCGAATTTTCAAACTACCGCGGCATTTCCAATTCCTTTTATAATTAAAATAAATAATTATATTCTAATTTCGATTCAAATAAATATATATGTTCTAATTCTATTCAAAATAAATTGCTAGTCGTTATTATTTAAAATAAATCGTTTTAAATATTCAAAATACATTAAAATTGCCAAAATAAAAAAAATTAAATTGGTTCCGATTTTCCGGGTTGTTACAAGATCTATCAAGGAGTAGTTCTTTATTTCTTCCTCCACTAATACTAATGCAGGATTACCTCGCACTTGTCGTTGATGCCATTGTATATCATCCGACAATAATTCCCAGTTTATAGTCCAAAGCTCATAGGGGTTTAAAATTTCACAAAATAGAAGCATAGTTGCAATAATTTAATGTAAGCCTTCAGCGAATGACCAATTCCCTGCTTCAGATAGGGCATCATTCCATTCATTGTCATTTTCCAACAATCCAAGTGCAACACATGCAGATTGAAAATCAGAATAAAGCATACCATTTACCGTTCTAATGTCTTCGTAGCATGTTGGCCCCTTTACAATGTTCAACAACATTCGTAGGTAGAACCGCTCTCCAGCCATTGGATGCGCATAGTATATCCTGCCTATTTTATTGCCTTGTTGTCTTCTTTTCCACCGTTTTTCGACTTTGTACCATACCCACTTTGTTGGAAAATCTACATATGGTAGACTTCTTGCATCCGCAAGTAACGTATTAGTTCTCATCCATTCTGTGAACATGGTCCTTTCAATATTGCGTCCACCCACAATTTCAGATATGGTATCATTATCATTAAATGTAATAGTATGCTTTCTTGGAAGATGGAAAGATAATCTTTGAACAAAGGGTTTACGATATTGCACCTCAAACTCAAATATGCGCCAGCATGCTTCAGAGGTTGAAACATATCAGCAATCAAGATAGCTTTTAATCTCATCGACTTGCTTGGAAGATTTTTGTCCACCGATGACATTTTCTTCAATGACCACGGTTGCTCTACCATGTCCATTATTAATATATTTGAACAAATATTTAACAAATTTAGTTTTATTGCATACTTCTACATTAATATGTGCATTATACTTAACAACTAAGTCGACGTTATGAGGTACAATCCACGTGCTATCTACCGTAATTTCCTTTCACGTAAGAAACGAATAAACGTTTTTCCATCGTCTATAAATAGGGAAACCATCTTTGTCAAAAGTTGTATCAGCTATAAATGACTTTGGATAATGTTTTGCACAAACATTACCTTGCATACATTGTGCACCTTTATAAGCGATACCACATGGTCCATGTACCATAAGCTGTCCAACTGCATCGTAACTGGTTGGATCGATGACAGTGCTAGGTAGCTCGTCACTTACAATCTTGTCAACTTGTATTAGGGTTTTTGGTTTATCATTAGAATGCAGAAATAGCAAGATATGAGCTTGTGGTAAACCCCGTTTTTGAAATTCTATTGTGTATATAACTGTATGGAAACATGAAAGACAAAATTAGAAATGAAAAATAAGCAAAATTAGGAAAATGATATCGTAAAATGCAGACATGTATACATGTAGAAAAGGAAGAATAGTGCACCTGCTTTAGCTCGACCAAAATGCCCATTTACATAAATATCCTTAAGAAAATGTTTAAGCATAACACGGAAAACACGGGCAATGATGTCCGGTCGATTTTCAGGTTTTTGGCCAGGAATTAAGTCGAGCATGTATTTGATTTCAAGCCACTTTGCATCACAGGTAAAAGTTATAAACAAATCAGGACATTCACCCCATCGACAAATAGCCACCGCATCTTGATAATTTTGAACCATATATCCAGGACCTCCAGTGAAACTGGAAGGTAAGATTGTATGTTTACCAACTGATTTAGCAGATACATCCCCTGCAACCACAGCATCCAGCAATCCTTCATAAAGTTCCGATCGTATTTCTGATTGGTTGTTTCTAATCCAGACCAATATCTCCTCCTTAATGCTTGTGTATGCATCTACAATGTATTGTTGGAATAAACGACCACCTCGAAGAAAAGTTTGACCTTCCTTTTGTCTACTTTGTAATCGAAAAGCGTAATACTCACATATAGATACATAAAGCCTTTCACCATTGGATGAAAAATGAGCATTACGATATTCAATATACGACTTGTATCCATCTTCATCATAAGGGAAAAGAATTGGATATTGCATTGCCAAAAAAGCCAGATGTTTTTCATTTATACGGCGTAACACACCAGCTGTGAGAACCCGTTACTTCCCCCTGAAGGAAAGAGCGGATACTTTGAGAACAACACACAAATGAACGCAGACGGAAGAACATTTCATTGTCATTACAACATTTCCATCAGATACAAGAATATACAGAGTATAAATGAATATTATACATTCGAATAAATATCAGAGATTACGATAAATTACATAGCAGCGGAAAAATAATACAAAGCACAACTGAAGTTGATATACGGATACAGAGCTTTCCGGATATCATTCCAGCTGTAAATCAGGATCCTGTGAATATGAATCTGCAAAACCAAAACTACTAGCTGCCCGTGAAGAAAATAAGGGCACCTAGAGTTTAGATTAAAACAATAAACTCCAGGTCAGTCATGTGACTGGTGTGAGAACTAAAACAGTTATTAAAACTTTATTTTAAAAGAAAGTAATTGAAGGGACCACGCCGTATAACACGGAACGAGTTTCCTCCAAAGAATACCAGTGCATAGTATAAACAACGCAATGCTTTTCGAAAAATGAAGCTATTATAAGACCCAGGTCCCATCACACAATGCAACGCAAGCCGGAGGATAGGGTTTTCCCTTATAATTGCCAAACATGATTGGTACGTTTAAAACAAATCATTTGATACTATAATAAGTGTATAGTGTCAAAACAATTTCAATCATAAATATCAATCATAGACGGCATAACATCCCATGCTACTATGTCGCCATACTAGGCTCTACAAATAAAGCCGAAATATCTCGTATTGGAAATTGGATTTCCGTCATGAGTCGAGGCCAGGGGCAAGCTCCTCTCCGCTTCGAGACACTCTAGCAAATGCTCAGGACTACACACTTTGGGCAGCCACTGGATCGGTGTGGCCAGTCCTCTCTTACGTTTGAGGATTAATTATGCCTGAACACACGTTTCCCGGTCCTTACAGACCTATAATCGAGGCGCCTCATTCCAACAACCACAAAGGTGAAAAGTATATAAATGTCAGGGCTGGTAAGTCACTGACACCGCCAAAGCTAGAAAGAAACGTCGTGTTCTCCCAACGGTCCGTATCCCGTTTTTAACTCATACCGAGGTGTGAGGCTCGCGAATTCACGTTATACACAAAGCTACGCCACGTAGGCCGTGCTTTGATCATCAACCACAAGACTTTGCTTTTCAACAGAAGCCTTGATCTATGCAACTCAGCGTGCCACACAGGCAATTCATGCCATGCGATTGATATCTATCGATATATAACCTCTAAGCTCGTACGTCTCAGAGAAGGGCGTTAAGCAAGAGAATAAATTCTCCGCCGCCAAACAGATATATATTTAACAGAAATCAATCAACACAGAATAAAATCCAATGTCAGACACACAATCCATTTACAAGTTCGTTCTGGGTCTGAACGAAACCGGAGGCACTTTCCTCGCATATCCATCGATCTCCAAGTACGTCTGGACGACCACCGACTATTTCCATCCTCTTGGGTGTACAGCCCAATCAGGATCATCAGTAATTATCCAAACGATGTGAAGACTTCCGGTCTTCGACCACCGTCATCATCTTCGACTTATCGTCGAATCGGTTATTCAGAATGGGTATAAACCCGTCCTTTCCGAACAACCCGCGTATATTAAAAACAAATGTTACACAAACACAACATACGCCTCATTCCAATTCATTAGCCACTAACCGTAAATCAGTAAGAGAGCAATTTCCCAAATATTAACCCCGAAGGCCGAAACCAACATCAGATCAATACCCAGGAAACTATTCTTCTTAACTAACCTTCAGCTAGTTTCTAAATTTCAATTCTTAGGGAAAGGTCCCCATTAATTTTATCCAAGATAAATTCTTTAAAATTTATCCTTTAATCTTCCTTTGGATGTCATTTCAAACCAAATTATGGTTTTTCAAAACTAGTCGAGATTAGCGAACCACACCGAAGTAATTATTTATTTTATTTCCCAATCCCAACCTATTCATCCCATAAAGAAAAACTGGTAATACTCCATATCTAACACCACGGTGTTATCGGTAAAATTAATTACCATTTCACGTTCAAATCTAATTAAAGATTTAACTATCGCTTTGGAGCAAAACTAGTGATACTCCATTCTCGCTCATTTTCCAAATTTGATAATTTAAATTATCAATTCACATTTCAATCTAATTGCAGATTCCTTAAAACTCCTTTTTCTGGGTTAAAGAACTAATGTCATTTAAAACACAGTTCACGATAAACCCAAATCACATTCTATTTATTATCGGGTTAAAGAACAAGTGTTATTTAAAACACCCTTCACGATGAACCCACTAATCAATTCTATTTAAAACCCATTTCAAATCCAATTTATTTATTTAAAAATAAATGGGTTTTAATTTTAATTCAAAACTAGTTCATTTCGATAAAAATCTATTTTTATCTTTTCAAATATGGAGTTTTTCATCCCAATTTTTCCCAAATCATTTCTTATGATTTTACACAAATTATTGATATATTTGATAATTTTATCAAGGCCCGTACAGTCGATTTCCAACAACGGCCATCGAACTGCACTTACAACGACCTTTTCCAAATTTGATTTGGACGTATCTCCAAATCCAACCGTTAGATTTCAAATTTATAATATTCGTTAGAAAGCTCTTTTCGATACGAACATAACGGTTCCGGTTTTAGGAGAATCCGACGGTCGGATCTCCCGTAATGTCCGTTCGAAATCAATGGCCGAAATTCCCGAACTGCCGCGGCGCGTTCTATTCAGGCCATTATATTATATATATAATATATATTTCGTCGATTTCTATTTAAAATGAATTTTATAAATCGTTTTAAATTCGTTTCAAAAACATTTTCAACTTCCATTTCCAATTCAAATCGAAATTGAATTTTTCCTTATAAATTCGTTTTAAAATTCATTTCAATTCAATTCAAATTTAAATTCAATTTGAATTCGTTTTCAATTCAATTCGAATTGGTTTTCAATTCAATTCAAATTCGATTCGTTTTCTATTCAATTCAAATTCGATTCGTTTTCTATTCAATTCAAATTATAAAAACGAATATAATCGATATAAATATCGTTCGCGTCAAAATGGCGCATCTCTATCAACACGGCTTTATATATTTCAATAATTCCGTTATTATATTCAACAAATGAATATTTATTCTATTCAATACGTGAATCTATATTTTTGTCAACAAATGACTAATCTCAGCGAATGAGTACTGTCCACGTGTGACTATTTTTTTTATTTAATATATATTTTATAAAAATTAGGGTATCTATCGTTTGATATCAAATCAGACTCCAACCGTAAATTAGTAAGAGAACGATTCCCTAAATATTAACCCCGAAGGCCGAAACCAACATCAGATCAATATCCAGGAGACCACTCATCTTATCTATTTTCCAATTAGTTTCTAATTTTATATATGATAAAGATGTAAATCTTATTGTTAAAATATTTCGTTCAACACATGACTAATCTCAACGGATGAGTACGGTCAACACATGAACCTTTATTTTATAATATTCTTTAATTTCTAAATTGGAATGAGGCCCAATCAATTACCATATAAAGTTAATTATATGGATTCCATACAACACATGTATATCACAACAACGATAAATAATCAACGATCATCCAAAGTGCACTACACTGTATAAGCATCAAATATAGATATCTAACGCTTATAACAGCCTGTCAATCAATCGATCGACATACAACTAATTATTGGGATTAGTGTATGTCGTATTTTATCCCAATACCCATGTGGGGTTTCAAACAATCAAACACAGATTTTATTTGTGCAGTTGGGCGATGTGTAAAATTTATCCTCCCAATCAATGTCATTCAAATAGGTGTACATAAACAAACCGTCCGGTTTGTAAATGAATATTTATTTATTCACGTTCACTATATTCATATTCACGTTAAAAATTATATTTTTAATGATAAAATATTTTATTTTAACATATGAATTTCTATTCAGTTCATTTACAAAGTAAAAATGATATTTTTATTTTTCTAACTTTTTTTAGAAAATTTCGGCGGCATAACGGCACGATACTAGAAACGGGACAAGGCCTAGCCTTATCCCCGATCTAGTGATGGCCCACGCCATTCACACATCAATCAAATCAATTTCATTTCACCAAACAATTCAATTCAACCCAAATAATCTAACCAACTACACAGCCAAACAAACAAGTCCATGGTCTGTGGACAATTGTGTCGGGTGCTACTAAACACCGTCTGCATCCTAGTATATATATATAACTAGAAAAAGAAATTGAAGAGTGAGAAGTTCTCACCAATAGCTATCCCAACTCCACGACACTTCATTTATAGAAATCTTCGTCGTTCTCGCCTTTTTGTCACCTTCGTTGCCCGTAGCCACTACATATGTAAAAATCGAATTTTTACTTCGCTATTCAATAAATAAAAATCGAATTTTTACTTCGCCATTCAATATATAAAAATCGAATTTTTACTTCGCTATTCAATATATAAAAATCATATTTTTACTTCGCTATTCAATATATAAAAATCAAATTTTTACTTCGCTGCTATATAGATAAAAATTATATTTTTTCATGTTATTCTCTATATAAAGATTTCGCCTTTCTATTTCTAAAGATCTCGCCTTTCTATTTCTAAAGATTTCGCCTTTCTATTTCTAAAGATCTCGCCTTTTCTATTTTAAAAATCTAATCTTTTCTATTATTTCAAATCTAATGCTCCATTCTTTTCAAAGCTGATTTCATTTTTATTATTTTCAAAACTGATTTTATTATCATTATTTATTTCCTTCAATGGTGTAAAACAAACAATAATAACAAAAATATCGGATTTTGAAAAAGAAACTTAAAAATAAAAATAAAAATAAATCAGAAAACTTACGGTTTCCTGCAGCGAGGGGGGGCTACTGTCAGCGATGCGAAGAGGGAGGGGTGCTTCGGCATTGGGGTTTCACGGTTTTAAGGAGGGAAAGGGGGTTCAGAGGCTTCGGTGGCGGCGACTCAGAGGTGATCGGGGGTGAGGGGAGGAGGTGCGACGCAGATAGAAGGGAGGGGGGGAACTGGCGGTCAACTCGATCAAGGGGGGGTTTGTGGGTTGCGTTCGAGGTGGCTACGGGTCTCGCGAGGCCTTGGGGTTCGCGTTGATCGCGAAGGAGGAGGTGGGGGAGGAAGGAGAGGGGGCGACGCTGGGTAGAAGGGAGGTGGCGGCAACGAGGGTGGAGGCGGCGGGAGGAATCGAACGGAGTTTTTTTTTCTTTGAATCTGAACGAAAATGAAGAATAGGGGGGCCTAGAAAGAATATAGAGAGAGAGATGGATTTATTATTTAATTATTTTATTTTTCCACCCAAAAAGCAACTTTTATTTTCGACCTCTAAACGAGGCCCACCGCCTGTCGTCCATAGCTAATTACCCCTATTCCGAACACAATGGGATATGTACCATAAGTTGATTCGATCGTTTCGATCAGTTTTCGTCAAAATCAACATATAACTTATATATATTGAATTTGAACGCGCATTTCATTTTACCGGGGTCACATACTAACTCTAAAAATTCTCGAAAAATATTTTCTAGCTTCGTATTGATGATACGGTCCTAACAAAACTAGTTTCGTCGAGTTCCGAGACCGTTGGAAAAATGACCATTTTCCAGTCGATTAAAATCAATTAAAACTGGTCAAACGCGTTTTCCTTTGCCACGCACACATATTGATTCGAAAAATTATGAAAATTGGAATCTAGTAATAAATTGATATCACGGATCCAACAAAAGTGGTTTCGTCGAAATCCGAGGTCGTTTGCAAAATGTCTATTTTCAGGGCCTGAATTCCATAACGACTATTCAGAATTTTCAACTGGACATATCTTTTGATCCCCGCTATGAAATTTCGATTTTTCAGATTCGTTGGAAAGATATTCCCAAATAGATCCTATTATTTTTGGTTTCGCTAAAATCCGGATTGTTTTGCACCCGGTACATTCAATTGAAGTTTGAAATCGAATTATCGAACTACCGCGCCATTTTCAATTCTATTTATAATTATATTTAATTATTTATATTCTAACGACGGCGTATAAATATATACGTTATATTCTATTCAAAATAAATTTCTCGTCGATTTTATTTAAAATAATCCATTTTAAATAATCAAAATTCGCTAAAATTGCCAAAATAAAAATTTTAAACTGGCTCAGATTTTCGGGTTATTACACCAGCTTTCTCTTGCACGATAACATCTCTATGTACATTAGTCTGGTTGTCATTGCCAACTATTAAAGCAGCAACTTCAGACGAAGTAGGCAGGTTATACTGCCTCCCATCCTTGTCTCGTCCACTAAGAATCCGAATTGTAACATCATGCAAATCACCAACTTTAAATCGATCTCGTGCCATCCTAAAAGATTTTGCAAAAGTTCATTGGTGTCATCAAATAGACGTATTAACTTATCTATCAATGATCTGTCAACATCTTTATTGTCCTTTTTTCCAAATGCACACAATATGTTCTCCTTTTCATTTTCTGTATCATAGATGTATAGCTGTGCAAATTTGGGAATTCCATCAATAGGGAGGAGCGATCCAATTTTATGATGATTTTGACCATTTAATCTAAAGACATAAACCCCTTTCTCGTCATTCGCGCAATTATCAACATGACCACCCATTGAAGTGAAAGCAAACATAGAGTTAAAAATAAGTATCTGCTCACGAAAACATGCGGCTAGTCCACCTTCTTTGCATTCTAATAGTTTTTTTAGCAGAGGTGGACTTTCTTTTAGTAAAGGCAAGCAAACTTTCCCACTCTGACAACATATTGAAAATTTTGCGGAGTTCAAGGAGTCATTTTTTTATTCCTTTGATCGTACCAGACAACGACCGTACAATAACGGCATGTGTGTGTTGGGGGTCCAAAATCACATGAATTGAATATATAACCTATTTTGGATCGAAAAACACTGCAACTAAGTATAGTACGTATATAAAGTAACAGAAAATGGAAAATAAGCCAAATGAAAACATACGTTGATGCATACTATCTTTTGCTAAGTCAGGGAAAACATGGAAAATATTAGTCAATGGACTGCAACATCGACGTTCAAGTACAGATATTCGGTCATTTGCCAAATTTACCAATGTAATAACCCGGGTTTTTGACGACTTTGGTTATCGCCATAAACTCAATGATGACTAACCAAACATCGAAAAAAACCGGTCATTAATGAAAGAAATTAGAGGGTGAGAATAGATAAGATAGAAACTTAGAATAGAAGAAGAACACAACATCAGAGTAACACGAACCTCACAGCGGAACGAATAACATATAATATATATAACATAACTTGAAATATACATCTGTACTCGAATATACATCATTATCAAAGTACAACACTTACAACACAGCGGAAATAACTATAGCTATATGATCCTGTAGCCTCCTGCTCCAAGCTCTTCCAGTATATCTGTAAATCCCGACTACTTGACTGCACATACAAATTTAGGCACCCAAGAGTTTAGGAAAAACAACAAAATAAACTCCGGGTCAGTCATAGGACTGGTATGAGTAAAACAGTTTTAAAGAGTTTGAACAAGTAAACGATATCTCATAAGACCACGCCTTATAACAGAATGGGTTTTTCCATTATGAGAATCCAAAATATATTTATATCAAAAACCTTTTGATATTATAATAATGTCTATTAACCATAATATAATAATCATCTAGCAGAAACGCTTTCATCTCATGTTCTACATATGTGGTATACAATCAAAACCGCACGTATTGGGCAATGGATTTCCAACTATGACAAGGTATGGAACCACCTTTCGCTAGTGTACCTCTAGAAAGGAACACACTGGGTTCAACAAGAACATCTTACAATCCGGCCACACATGACCGACCACTCATTTCGCTTGAGTGTATCGAATGTATATCACCAACGGTTGGGATCAGCAACCGTTTCCCAAATGGGACAGCATCAACAATAGATTTTTAGACATTAATGAAACTCTAGATCAAGTGATTATACACCCTACTTCGGAGCGACCGACTTAGCCATGCTGCCTGCCCGATTTATGTCATTTATCGGATGTGAGGCTAGAAGCTACGCTTTATCATCACACCAGATTCACTTTGAATGCCACATCGTCAAATCCATCAAATCACCGATCGGCGTCCTCAACCATACATTATGTGTTAACTAAAAGAAGTTTCCTTCTCCGCTTCCACTCTTGGTACGGTTGAAGAAATCAATATACGTGATCGTCTGGAAATACTCTGTTAGACATCCGTCCATACAAGTCATCTAGGAACAGGATGAACCGAAGGCACTATTCTGTAAACAGGATAGCCCTTGCATAACTCCGTCTTCAATTTCCTTTGGCATATATGATTCGCAACGCTTATGCCAATACAGAGTGGTTCTTTGGATAATAATCCAACCGGTCTCTCCATATTAACAACGTTAAAATGGTCAAAACTTCGATAGTCTGTGATTTAACTATCGAAGAAAAACAGGTGTGCAAACAACGATATTATTTCCAAATGGAAATTCTATCAATCAATCATCAATCATATATATATCTATATATATTCATATTTCCTATTTTCTATGTTTAGAAAATATATGTTAACACTGGAAAACATTTCCATATTTTCTTTACTTGGATTTAAACAGATGTTTAAATCAACATCGCGACGACAACTCGAAGCACTATACTTACTTACTAAATTCACTTAACCACTTTCACTCTCGAACCTTAACCATTCCTTAGTTAAAATTGGAGTCAATCAAGTTGGGGTAATTGATTAACATAGAAATGTGTTTATTTTATGCTCTTATATCTTATCTTTTGTATATAAATAAATATTACTTGGGTATTGTTTTGTTATTTTTACAGATAGTCCAACCCAGCCCGCATGCAACCAGAAATGTAGAGAAATAGAGTTCAATTTGCTGTGTATTTGCATTTTGAAGAATTGTAGATGAAGATATCACATCTAGTTGCTGTTGGACAAGAAAAGGAGTGATAAAAAGGCTTTGCACATCACAAATCAATGAAGAAATATCAAGGAAGCAAGAGGAAAAAGAGAAAAGGCCCAAATTTGCTTTATTTATCTAAGGCCCATTTATGTTTCTCATTGTAAACTAATTAGTGGTGTAATGACCAGGCCCATTTACCATTAGGGTTAGGGTTAGGGTTAGGGTATCTACCCTATATATACCCTTGTAATGGCATTGTAGCCACCATCCTATCATATATCTCATTCTATTCTCTTCTTCATCAATAAAACTCATTTTTCTTTTTATGCAATTTTCTATTTTTCTTAGCAATTAGTGTTGTCTACACGATTAGATTCGGTAGAACACTATTTGTCTTTTGCATTTCTTTTCGTTAGTGATTGACCGTCTGATTAGATTCAGCGGTAATCCTAATTGTTATTTTCTGTTCGTTTAATTCTGTTCTGCAATTTTATTTCCATCGTTCTATTTTTAATCGTTGAAATTATTACAGATCTGATTAGATTCGAATCTGCAGTAAATTTAATTGCATCTTTTAATTGTAGTTTCACTTTTTATTTTATTTTGCAAAATCAACCTCCAGCTTCGTCTAACACGCCCAAGAAAAAATAATTAATAATTTTTAACTAAACCTCCCTGTGTTCGACCTGTATGCTACACGCCTGTATGCTTGCAGAATTTATTACAAATGTCGCGCTTTTCTAATTCATAGATTAGCGTCGATCAAGTTTTTGGCGCCGTTGTCGGGGAGGTAACGATTAAATTTTGTTATTTATTTGATTTCTGATTCGTGTTAGTTTTTATTTTTAAGTTTTTTTTCTTTATTTTCATTATAAAAAAAAACGTTCTTAATTTTGTTTTCTTTTATTTATAGAAAAATATCTCGTTTAGTGACTTGGTTTATCAATTTCAATGATACTGTCATCAGCTAAATAGGAGAAAAGAAAAAAAAACTTGCCAATTTTCATTCAGTACTTTTCCTTTCTTTTATCTTCTTTCCCTCCTTAACTTTCTTGTACAATTGATTTCTTTCCTATTTTTAGTACATAGTTTTCCTTCTTTTACAAAAAAAAAAGAAAAGAAAAAAAAAACTCTTTAAAACTTCTTCCATCCTGCTTTATTTTTGCAACTCTACAACCAATTTCGCGACCACATTCTTCCATACCGTACTCCTCTCTCACCCCTCTACTTATATTCATACACCAACCACTTCTGCCATACTTCACGTACAAGCCCTCCACCATACCACGCCATCAGCAAACAACGCTCACGCAGTCCCTCATACACAACAACTCCTTTCATCTTTTCATCCCCTTTCAGCAGCCTCAAACCCAGTTCTGACCATCATCAGAAGGCCTAACCACCCCACCTTAAGCAAATCCAACACTGCCTTCATCTCGGCACATAAACAGACCATCAATATCCAACCACCATAAACGCACCCGAACCCAATCCACCTTCAACCCAGCTTCGAACGTCTAAAAAAATAAATAAAAAATAAATAAATAAATAAATAAATAAACCATTGCATAGATCCACTATCATCCAGATTCGCACCTCAGCATCGCCTAAAATTGCAGATCGCCCGAATCAAACAACTCCATTTCTGCGCCACCCACCCAAACCACTCATCTTCATCGCTCCCAAACTACACCGAGTGCCAACCACCGAAATCGAACTCCAGATTCAGAGAAAGAAAAAAAAACTTTGATTTTGCGCGATTTGCTTTCTGAAATCAAAAGAGGCGGCGTGCCCTACTTTCTCTGATTTTCATATGTTTGGGAAAGATTTTTGTTGTTGAGAAATAATGGGGGGGGTGCTGAGCCGGTCTGTGTTAAAAGGGCGCGTGCGACTTTGCATAACTGCGAACATCAGAGGACATTTCTATTTCCTGTTTAGTCTTGACTGTGTTTGTTTTATTTTTCTATTTTTTTTTTTTTTTTGGTATCATACGGTATAGTTCAGTTTTTTTTCTATGTTGAGAAACCATCCAGTTTACTTCCATGCTTTTTATTCCTTTGAGCTTAGTTTAGTTTTTTTTTAATCCATTCAGTTTCTGCCTTCTTTTGTTCGTAGGTTTTAAACTCCGAGTCAGTTTTATTTTCTTTTCGTTTGTGTTATTTGTTTTAGCAAAAAAAAAAGGAGAATTTTTCAAAAACAGGTACAGCTGAAATTTAAAAAAAAAGGTCTTTAAAAAAAAAATTCGGGCTAGGAGCCCGAACCCGTGCCGCAGCGCAGTCAAGCAATTAATAGAAGGGGACAACAACAGAAAGCAGCGGACGATTCAAATGGGTTGGAGCGGTTGCACACCAAGTAGGGTGTGAACGCGCTAGCACTTCTCAAATTCCCTGGAGGACTGCCGATCAAGGTGAAAGCTTTTAAAACTCTACAGGTGCTCTGCCGCATAGAAAAAAATATATATAGACAATTGTTGTAAAAAATTTCTGCAGGGGCAGCGGCTTTGAATGTACAATTTTTAATTTTTGCAATTATCTGTGTGATTTCTGTTTTTTTTTTATTCATTCTGTTAAGGGCAATACCCCAATTCACATAAGGTGAGGGATTTCATCACCCTTTCCTTAGCCCACAAATTGCATTTCATCGTAGAATCTGACTAATAATAACGGTTAGACATTGGACTTAAGGGAGTCACGGGCTCATCTAGGGCTTAATTATATTGTGATATTTGATTCATTTGGAACGAATTATTTCTTGGTGTCTAGACTACGGCAGAGAAATAACCGTTTATAAATATTACGGTGATTCGTAAATATTATATCGGTTGTTACTCTGAAGGTACTTAAACCTTCGGCTGCATTGCTAGGGTGATTCCTGGTGCACCGATAACTCCTGTCCGTTAACTGGCTGAGAAATCTTTTGATCTAAGTAATCAAACGTGTCACTTTATAATTTTGGGTTAGGAGCCAATAAGGACAGAAAATTTCATTGTAGCTAATTTCTGTGCTTGCATTTAACAACAATGAGTGAAAAAAGTGTTAGCCAACAAAATTCTCCTAGGGGTTCTCAAATCAACCAAAATTTTCCAACCGAATTGGATCAAAATCGAGTGAATCAAAATTTTCAAAACCTCAATATCCAAATGGATAGACCCCTGTCTCTTCGTGATCGATGTTATCCTACTAGGACCGTTCAACCATCTGTCATTGTGTTCCCACCAGCTGAAGGAAACAATTTTGAGCTAAAACATTCTTTTATCCAAGGGGTACCAAAATTTACTGGGTCTGAAAATGCTTATGAATTTATGAGTGAATTTGAATTGTATGCTTCCACAACAAAAATGCAACAACTATCTAACGAATCGATCAAGCTAAGGCTAATTCCATTTGCACTACTTGAAAGCGCTAAAAGATGGCTAAATTCTCTTCCACGACATTCCATAAGAAGTTGGGATGAATTTGTCACTGCATTCTTGAAAAAGTTTTTCCCTTTCCATAAAACTCTGAAAATCCGAACCGAGATAAATCAATTTTGTCAAAATGAGGGGGAAACTTTTTCAAAATACTTTGAGAGATTCAACCAGCTATTATATAGTTGCCCTCATCATGGAATTCTAAAAGATCACTTATGTCAAATTGCATATGAAGGGCTAAACTATCAGACTAGAACTCAACTAGAATCAATGTGTGGAGGAGACTTTATGTCTAAAACAGCCGATGAAGCTTGGCGGTTTTTAGAAGATTATTCTGAAAAGGACATGCAGTGGGAATCGATTCGTGTTCCCATTCGTACTTCTACTAGAGGAGTGCATGTCGTGGACCCAAGTCAAATTCCCTTAGAAAATCAAACTCCTCAAACCGGAGAAGGGTTACCCCACTTTTACTCTCAGGACCAAGCCAATGCTATAGCTCAAAGTAATCCTTACTCTTCCACGTACAACCCTGGTTGGAGGAACCACCCAAACTTTTCTTGGTCGAACCCCAATAATTCGGCTAACCCATCTCACGTGCAACCCTTTATTCCCAATCCGAATTACCAAGGTCCACCCGCCAATTCTCAAACCTCTCAAGCTACACCTCAATCCAAACAACCTTATAGGCACCCCAATTTTCAATCATCAAACCAATCATCTCAATCTTCTCAACCATCACAAGATATTGGGCGTCTAGAAAAACAGATGAACTCTTACGAAGCTAAAATAAACTCGCAAGACGCTAAAATGGACCAAATGTTCAATATGATGAAGGAATTTATGAAAACTCATGAGAAGGGAAAATTGCCTAGTCAACCCGAGGTAAATCCAAAGTATAACCCTCGTGCGGTAAATTCTTGTGAGGACGAAAACCATAATCCAGTCAACGCTATTACAACCCTTCGATCTGGAAAGAGGATTGATAATAACGTGGACGACCCTGACGAACCTTCTAACTCGACCCCAATCCCTAATCTTGATGATCATCCATTGGCTTCGAATGCCAATTCTTCTAAACCTCCATTTTCCTCAAATGTTGGCAATCCCAACAGTTCTTCTCCCAGTGTCGGCAAACCCGACCCCCCTTCGGAAAATAATGTTGGCAATACCAACATTCCATCTTCTACAACCTTACCACCTTCTATTCCCTTGGATGAACCCTCTTCTTTGAATAATGAAACTCATCACAGAGTCAAAGAACCAGTAGCTCCTTTTCCACATAGACTCAATAATAAGAAGAAAGCGGCAAATTTCGATAAAATTCTGGAAATTTTCAAACAAGTCAGTGTGAACATTCCTCTTTTAGACACCATTGAACAAATTCCTCAATATGCTAAATGTCTTAAGGAACTGTGCACACAAAAACGTGCGACCAATGTCCCAAAAACAGCTTTTCTAACTGCAAATACAAGCTCTGTTCTTTCGAATCTTGCCCCAGTCAAGTACAAAGACCCTGGCTGCCCTACGATTGATTGCAAAATAGGAAACACCCACATCTCTCGTGCCCTACTCGACCTTGGTGCCAGTGTCAACCTTCTCCCTTATACTGTCTATCGTCAACTTGGACTAGGGGAGATTAAACCAACAAACATCACACTTCAACTAGCCGATCGATCTGTCAAAAAGCCATTGGGAATTATCGAAGATGTCTTGATACAGATCGAACAGTTCTACTTCCCTGTCGATTTTATAGTTCTAGAAACAGAGCCTGTCTCAAATCCCAAAGTTCAAATACCATTGATCTTAGGACGCCCTTTCTTAGCAACCTCTAATGCTGTCATTAATTGTAGGAATGGTCAGCTTCGACTTTCCTTCGGGCACCTAACCATTGAGCTAAACATCTTTAATCTCAACAAGCAACCTAGGGATTTTGAGGTCGATGAAATTGACATGATTCAAACCACAGTTGATGAAACCTCTAGTGACACTTCTGAAGCCCTGAAAATGTGTCTTGATCATTTCGACTCTGATTTCGATGAACTCGAATACATTTCTGAACTAAACAAAATTCTTGACTCTGACACTTCGTCACCTGAATCTAACCAAGGAATGTTGACCAATGTTGATACAAAAGAACTTCTTAAGTTAGACCTCAAACCCTTGCCACCAGACCTTAAGTACGCCTACCTAGACACTTCAAAAACTTTTCCCGTAATCTTGGCCTCCGATAATACTCAGGACCAAGAAGAAAAACTCTTAAAAGTTTTGCGGGAAAATAAAGACGCCTTAGGGTGGGAAATTAGCGATATAAAAGGAATTAGCCCATCAATTGTGGAACATCGCATACATTTAGTTGATGAGGCTAAACCCACCTGTAACACCCCATGTATTTTATAACAGTGAAATTCATAAATTAAACAATAAATAATTTTAAATCAAAGAATTAAGGGAAACGGGATACGCCATTGCGTTCGTCTCGGAATTCTGCTTGAGATAGAGTCTGAGTTTGCGTAAAACGGATATCGTATGAAGAAGTTATGGACGAAAGAAGTTGGGCGAAAAACCGGAAAACGGGTCAGATTGCACTGGCGCACTTGGGAAGTGCGCCAGAACAAAAATGCACTGGCGCACTTGGGAAGTGCGCCAGTACATTTTTGACCTGGCGCACCTGCCAAGTGCGCCCAGGTCAAAAATGACCTGCTGGTCAGGTCTGGTCAAGTCCTGGCTGGCCAGGTCTGTGTTTGGTCGATTTTCAGAAGCTTGCTTTGTCATTAGGGCTAGGTGGCAGGCTCTAATTGGTCTCTCTTTCGAATGAATGGCTACGATCAATCCAAGCAACATCGATGGTCCTAATCAGTTCATAAACTCTATAAAAATGACCCTAGACTCTACCTAATCTATTCATTCAAAAATAAGAACGAGGCCATCATGCTGCAGAGGAGCGACTAGGAGTAGCCACCAATTTGAGAGAAGATTAGGAGGCAAATTCTAAAGCATAAAGCAACTTAAACAAATCAAATCAACAAGGAGTCGCATCTCCAAATTCCTGAATTGGAGAATTCGCCACACGATTGTAAGTAGAGTATTATTTTGGTATGAATAAATAACTGTGTTGGTTTGTACACTTGATTTGTGGTGATAAGTAATTCATATTTGTGCGTTACTATGATTCTTATCGATTTGGAATATTGTATAACGATTGGATATTCGCAAAATATGTTATTCATTATAAAAACTACATGTTTGCGGTAGTTTTATGCAAGTATACGTTTGGATATTCGCAAAGTATGTTATTCATTATAAAAACTACATGTTTGCGGTAGTTTTATGCAAGTATACGTTTGGATATTCGCAAAGTTTGTAATTCATGTTGAAGCTACATGTATGTAGTTCTTTAATTGAAATTCATGCAAGTTTGTGGTTTTGCTACTATGCCATCATAATGTGTACTTTTGTACAAAAATCATTTTGTGTGTAATTGGAACAAATTTGGGTTATTATAATTCATATGAAATTATGTTAAAAATTTGGCATCATGATCTATGTATTAAGCCATACTTTGGTACTAGAAAACCTCTTTGCGAACTTATGAATATGACTAGGCTATGATTGATATTTTGCATAATTGAAAAACATGATTAGGTCTATATTGTTAACAAGAATTATATGATGACACATGTGGTACATAGCTAGGTTAGATTCAAAATCCCATTTGCAAGTTTGCATGACTAAAGTAAAAATCATGATTTCATGTTAGAAATATTTATGCCATAAGTATATGTGTGCCATGGTTATGTGAATAGATTTAAAATCATGATTAAGTTGGATTAATTCTAGTTGAATTATACTTTTGTATTAGTCACAAAAGTAAGCACCTTTGTAAACATGTAGTAATCCTATAAACATGATTTGCTTATGTTTGACATTATGCCTAAATAAAATATAGGTTTATGTTGTAGTTAAGCCTATGTGTCAATAGTGATATTCTTAACTTAACTACAAGTTTACATGGTTTGATTCATGTCACTTATGCTTTATGACCAAAGTATATGTTACTACTATGCAAGTACACCAGTTTCTATTTTGTAGTTCCAACGTTATGTTGCAAGTTCATGCGTTCACATTCCCCTTTTTGTGTATGTAATCACGCTTTAAGCCTCCCCTCTTTCGCATGGCTAAGTTGGGCTTAAAAAGGCTAAGCCCAACATATATATAATAAACAGACGCATTAAACGGGGGAAAATAACGTTGGGTTAAATTTATTAATAAATGAAAAGGTAAAGTAAAGGGGCCCAAATTCAAGAATGGGTTGGGCCCATGATTGGTGTAACCTTTACACCATTGATTTTTAATGGGCCGCAAATATTTACATATAAGAAAGTAAAGAAGAAAGACAAAATATGTAAATGTAGAAAATACGATATGTTTAACCCGAGGTTGGATTGAGTTGTGATGTAAACCTGCCCGGAACCGCCCGGCTGTCCAGTAGTCACAACAATACCTATCCAATGTGGGTGGTTAAACATGGAGCCCAATAAGGACCCGAGGTTAGACTGAGTTGTGGCGTAAGACTGCCCGGAACCAACCGGCAACAGGCAGCCACAACAATACCTGTCTAATGTGAGAGGTCAAGGCTTTAATAAGACAATTAAGGCTAAGTCAGGATTGTTAGGATTAAGTGAACTAAAGACTTAATCAAAATGGAACATGCTAAAATAAACAGACTGATTTGGGGGGTTAGGTTTATAAAACACTTAACCAACTTAGCATGTTGGCTAGAAATAGAAAACCTAGTAGCGGAGGACCCTTTTCGCAGTAACCCTACAAGGTATCACGATACCCTGAAACTAGGCAGGGTGGGGCACGATTACTGGGCTGATTGTAAGAGGTCAAATCGACGGCGGTGGTGCAGCAGTGTAGGTTCTAACGGGGTGCGGGCGTGCACACACTCCGGCGCAGAAAAATAAGGCACTGGGCACCAGTAGCATACCTGTGCATTCTAGGATTGTGTCGGGCCGCCACCATGGGACTTGATACACCCCATGGTGGGACCAGCACAGGTAACTACAACATCGGGGGCCGTAGGACACATGTAACTATGCGAGTAGGAGCCGATCATCATGAAATGGATCACTTCACCCAGATTATGGGGTGCCAGTTGGAAACTAGTTTATACGGGATCAGAGATTGATATGGGGTACGATAGTATATTCGTCCCTAGACAACTTAACTAAGTTTATAGTACTTTCCCATTTCGAGTTTATACTTATCATACCCAGTTCTTTATTCATAGACTGAATAGCCCTAGACTTACTCAGGCTTTATGTCTGACTCTACTTTTCTTTCGTCTTCTTTTCTTCCGTTTCCCCCCCCCCCCCGAGGTACACAGGGAGGGAATACCGCAGCTTGACCAGCCTTCACATCCAGCTTGAAGAGAAAGAATGTATTGCTTGGACCTTTTCGCTTTGAACTATGGCTTTGGACAACAATTATGGGGCTTTTGCAGTTTATTTATGTTTTCTTTATGCTTCTTTAAATGATGTAATCAAGACAGTTATGAAGATGTTATGTTTTGAAGTATTGTAAGACAATTATGGCATGTTGTTGAAACACGTATTTTATTTATGAAATAAAAGTTGTTTTCCGCTGTTCAAAAATATGTGTTCTTATATCTGTCTTGTATATCTGTGACTTATACTTATAAACCTCCACCAAAATTAGGGCATTCCCTTTGAGAGTGACCCTAACGGAGGTGGGGTGTTTCACTTGGTATCAGAGCATAGGTTTACCTGATAAGATAAAAAGTTTTGGAAAATTTATTTTCAAAAAGGAAATTTAAAGAAGCATTTTTAAAAGATAAAATATTATTTTGCTTTAAAAGGCAAAGTCCCTCCAAAGCCATAGGTACTATATCTTATCATTCGTTTAGAATCTATCCTTTTTGTTTCAGCATGTCCGAAGAACTTAACTTGCCAGAGGGTGTACCAATACCTGGTTGGTTTAGACGGTTCTTAGAAGCAAGGGCCACTCAGCCAGGTCCTACCGTTCCTCCTCCCCCAGCTGCAGGAAATCATCCAGCTGCAGCAGCACCTCTTCCTCCACCTCCTCCACGGGGAAACACGTTTGCTAAGATATGTAAAGATTTTAAAGCTATGGGAGGAAAGGATTTCCATGGAACTGAGTCCTTCGTGGCAGCTAGAAATTGGCTGAAAGAAACTGAGGACTTATTCATCATCTTTGAGGTAGAAGATAGACAGAAAGTGCAACTGGCAGTATGGCTACTAAAGGGCGAGGCTTCCTACTGGTGGGAAGTCACTAATGCAGAAAGACCGGTGGAGACATGGGAGGACTTTAGGGCAAGGTTTGAGACTAAATTTCTCTCAGATGCGGAAATGAGTTTGCAGTTGGAAAAGTTCTTATTTCTTAAGCAAGGGAACAAGACAGTCAGAGAGTATGTTAATCAATTCGATGAGCTGGCTAGGTTTGGGCTGGACCTAGTCAACACCCCGCACAAGAAGGCTCTCCGCTTTGTCAAAGGGTTGAATGAGCCATTACACAGTTTGGCCATGACCCATATACCCATGGGAGCTACGTACGAAAGGTTGGTGCAGATGGCATTGCTGAACGAGGAAGATAAGGACAAGAAGGAAACAGAGGCAGAAAACTCTCAAGGGAAGAAAGAGGTCAAGCCCAACGATTCTAAGAATAAGAAGGTAGACCCCGAGAAAGGAGGCAAGAACAACAACTCACGTGATAAAAGGAAATGCAATTACTGTGGTACGGAAGGGCACATAGCCAAGGATTGTAGAAAGAGGAAGAGAAAGCAAGGTGAATGTTTTCATTGTGGGAAGACTGGACACATCAGCAAAGACTGCCCTGAGAAGCAGACCGGACCTTCTGGCGGTACATCGTTAACTTATTCTAGATGCTTTGTTTTATCCTATTTCTCTCCTCGATCCTATCTTGAGAACCATAGGTAGAATCTTTTTGGATGTAAACATGTAGTTGAAACATGTTATGGATGATAGTTGCAAGTGGTTGCAAGTGATTGCTAGTGGTTGCTCGTGGTTGCATATACACACACCATCTAGGTTTTAGATCGGCTCAGTCACATCATATTGCATATGCATATATGTTTGCATTCGTATACGGTTGAACTTTAATGTGTTGTCATATGGATGTTGCATGTGTATGAATGATTGTGCACTCATGTAGAATCATGAATAGGGGGATTTGCATTCATAATGGATTCATAGCACTTACATAATTCGCATTAAGGAGGTCAACTGAATCAGTAGACCGCCTGATTTTGCATTAGATAAGTACATGTACACACACACTTCGCATATGATCATGAAGCATTAGAAGTCTTTTAAGGACAATGGATGCTCGTGTTTGATGGATGAGTAGATGGATGTTTGGACGTTAAGATGTACATTCTTCCTGAACTTGAAGATTTCGGGGACGAAATCCTTTTAAGTGGGGGAGAATGTAACACCCCATGTATTTTATAACTGTGAAATTCATAAATTAAACAATAAATAATTTTAAATCAAAGAATTAAGGGAAATGGGATACGCCATTGCGTTCGTCTCGGAATTCTGCTTGAGATAGAGTCTGAGTTTGCGTAAAACGGATATCGTATGAAGAAGTTATGGACGAACGAAGTTGGGCGAAAAACCGGAAAACGGGTCAGAATGCACTGGCGCACTTGGGAAGTGCGCCAGAACAAAAATGCACTGGCGCACTTGGGAAGTGCGCCAGTACATTTTTTACCTGGCGCACCTGCCAAGTGCGCCCAGGTCAAAAATGACCTGCTGGTCAGGTCTGGTCAAGTCCTGGCTGGCCAGGTCTGTGTTTGGTCGATTTTCATAAGCTTGCTTTGTCATTAGGGCTAGGTGGCAGGCTCTAATTGGTCTCTCTTTCGAATGAATGGCTACGATCAATCCAAGCAACATCGATGGTCCTAATCAGTTCATAAACTCTATAAAAATGACCCTAGACTCTACCTAATCTATTCATTCAAAAATAAGAACGAGGCCATCATGCTGCAGAGGAGCGACTAGGAGTAGCCACCAATTTGAGAGAAGATTAGGAGGCAAATTCTAAAGCATAAAGCAACTTAAACAAATCAAATCAACAAGGAGTCGCATCTCCAAATTCCTGAATTGGAGAATTCGCCACACGATTGTAAGTAGAGTATTATTTTAGTATGAATAAATAACTGTGTTGGTTTGTACACTTGATTTGTGGTGATAAGTAATTCATATTTGTGCGTTACTATGATTCTTATCGATTTGGAATATTGTATAACGATTGGATATTCGCAAAATATGTTATTCATTATAAAAACTACATGTTTGCGGTAGTTTTATGCAAGTATACGTTTGGATATTCGCAAAGTATGTTATTCATTATAAAAACTACATGTTTGCGGTAGTTTTATGCAAGTATACGTTTGGATATTCGCAAAGTTTGTAATTCATGTTGAAGCTACATGTATGTAGTTCTTTAATTGAAATTCATGCAAGTTTGTGGTTTTGCTACTATGCCATCATAATGTGTACTTTTGTACAAAAATCATTTTGTGTGTAATTGGAACAAATTTGGGTTATTATAATTCATATGAAATTATGTTAAAAATTTGGCATCATGATCTATGTATTAAGCCATACTTTGGTACTAGAAAACCTCTTTGCGAACTTATGAATATGACTAGGCTATGATTGATATTTTGCATAATTGAAAAACATGATTAGGTCTATATTGTTAACAAGAATTATATGATGACACATGTGGTACATAGCTAGGTTAGATTCAAAATCCCATTTGCAAGTTTGCATGACTAAAGTAAAAATCATGATTTCATGTTAGAAATATTTATGCCATAAGTATATGTGTGCCATGGTTATGTGAATAGATTTAAAATCATGATTAAGTTGGATTAATTCTAGTTGAATTATACTTTTGTATTAGTCACAAAAGTAAGCACCTTTGTAAACATGTAGTAATCCTATAAACATGATTTGCTTATGTTTGACATTATGCCTAAATAAAATATAGGTTTGTGTTGTAGTTAAGCCTATGTGTCAATAGTGATATTCTTAACTTAACTACAAGTTTACATGGTTTGATTCATGTCACTTATGCTTTATGACCAAAGTATATGTTACTACTATGCAAGTACACCAGTTTCTATTTTGTAGTTCCAACGTTATGTTGCAAGTTCATGCGTTCACATTCCCCTTTTTGTGTATGTAATCAAGCTTTAAGCCTCCCCTCTTTCGCATGGCTAAGTTGGGCTTAAAAAGGCTAAGCCCAACATATATATAATAAACGGACGCATTAAACGGGGGAAAATAACGTTGGGTTAAATTTATTAATAAATGAAAAGGTAAAGTAAAGGGGCCCAAATTCAAGAATGGGTTGGGCCCATGATTGGTGTAACCTTTACACCATTGATTTTTAATGGGCCGCAAATATTTACATATAAGAAAGTAAAGAAGAAAGACAAAATATGTAAATGTAGAAAATACGATATGTTTAACCCGAGGTTGGATTGAGTTGTGATGTAAACCTGCCCGGAACCGCTCGGCTGTCCAGTAGTCACAACAATACCTATCCAATGTGGGTGGTTAAACATGGAGCCCAATAAGGACCCGAGGTTAGACTGAGTTATGGCGTAAGACTGCCCGGAACCAACCGGCAACAGGCAGCCACAACAATACCTGTCTAATGTGAGAGGTCAAGGCTTTAATAAGACAATTAAGGCTGAGTCAGGATTGTTAGGATTAAGTGAACTAAAGACTTAATCAAAATGGAACATGCTAAACTAAACAGACTGATTTGGGGGGTTAGGTTTATAAAACACTTAACCAACTTAGCATGTTGGCTAGAAATAGAAAACCTAGTAGCGGAGGACCCTTTTCGCAGTAACCCTACAAGGTATCACGATACCCTGAAACTAGGCAGGGTGGGGCACGATTACTGGGCTGATTGTAAGAGGTCAAATCGACGGTGGTGGTGCAGCAGTGTAGGTTCTAACGGGGTGCGGGCGTGCACACACTCCGGCGCAGAAAAATAAGGCACTGGGCACCAGTAGCATACCTGTGCATTCTAGGATTGTGTCGGGCCGCCACCATGGGACTTGATACACCCCATGGTGGGACCAGCACAGGTAACTACAACATCGGGGGCCGTAGGACACATGTAACTATGCGAGTAGGAGCTGATCATCATGAAATGGATCACTTCACCCAGATTATGGGGTGCCAGTTGGAAACTAGTTTATACGGGATCAGAGATTGATATGGGGTACGATAGTATATTCGTCCCTAGACAACTTAACTAAGTTTATAGTACTTTCCCATTTCGAGTTTATACTTATCATACCCAGTTCTTTATTCATAGACTGAATAGTCCTAGACTTACTCAGGCTTTATGTCTGACTCTACTTTTCTTTCGTCTTCTTTTCTTCCGTTCCCCCCCCAGGTACACAGGGAGGGAATACCGCAGCTTGACCAGCCTTCACATCCAGCTTGAAGAGAAAGAATGTATTGCTTGGACCTTTTCGCTTTGAACTATGGCTTTGGACAACAATTATGGGGCTTTTGCAGTTTATTTATGTTTTCTTTATGCTTCTTTAAATGATGTAATCAAGACAGTTATGAAGATGTTATGTTTTGAAGTATTGTAAGACAATTATGGCATGTTGTTGAAACACGTATTTTCTTTATGAAATAAAAGTTGTTTTCCGCTGTTCAAAAATATGTGTTCTTATATCTGTCTTGTATATCTGTGACTTATACTTATAAACCTCCACCAAAATTAGGGCATTCCCTTTGAGAGTGACCCTAACGGAGGTGGGGTGTTTCACCACCCGTGAGGCTCAAAGGCGATTAAACCCAAACATGAGAGAAGTGGTCAAGGAGGAGATAATCAAATGTCTAGACAATAACATCATCTATCCCATCTCTGATAGTACTTGGGTGAGTCCGGTACAAGTTGTACCAAAGAAGTCGGGAGTCACAGTGATCAAAAACGACAGTAATGAAATCGTCCCAACAAAAATCAAAACCAAATGGCGTGTGTGTATCGACTATCGAAGGCTTAACTCAGCCACACGAAAAGACCATTTTCCCTTGCCTTTTATTGACCAAATGCTCGAACGCTTAGCGGGACATGAGTACTACTGTTTTCTCGATGGATACTCTGGCTATAACCAAATTCCTGTTGCTTTAGAAGATCAACATAAGACCACCTTTACTTGTCCCTTTGGAACCTTTGCTTATCGTCGCATGCCTTTTGGTCTTTGTAATGCCCCCGCGACTTTCCAAAGATGTATTATGAGTATTTTCTCTGATATGGTGGAAGAATTCTTGGAAATATTCATGGACGATTTTTCAATATATGGATCATCTTTTTCCCAATGTCTCACTCATTTAGAACTCGTCCTTAAGCGTTGTAAGGAGAAATCACTCGTGCTTAATTGGGAAAAATGTCACTTTATGGTGAAAAGGGGGATAGTTCTAGGTCATGTCGTCTCCAAAGATGGCCTAGAAGTCGATAAATCCAAAATCGATTTGATTGCTAATTTACCTCCTCCTAAGTCTGTCAAAGATGTTCGTTCATTTCTTGGCCATGCAGGATTCTATAGAAGATTCATTAAGGATTTCTCAAAAATTTCAAAACCTCTCTCAAATTTACTTACCAAAAACGTAAAGTTTGAATTTTCCGATGATTGCAAAACATCTTTTGAAACTCTTAAATCACTCTTGACCACAACTCCCATCATTCAACCTCCTGATTGGACTCAACCCTTTGAACTTATGTGCGACGCTTCTGACTTCGCAATTGGAGCCATCTTGGGTCAGCGAATTGATAAACTCCCTCGAGTCATTTACTACGCTAGCAAAACCTTAAACGAGGCCCAATTGAATTACTCAACTACTGAAAAGGAATTTTTGGCAGTTGTCTTCGCTCTTGAGAAATTCAGACCATATCTCATAGGATCCAAAGTCATAGTTTACACTGACCATGCTGCCCTACGATATTTGCTTTCTAAAAAGGATGCCAAGGCCCGCTTGATTCGTTGGATCCTTCTTCTTCAAGAATTCGATATAGAAATACGAGATAAAAAGGGTTCTGAAAATGTCGTAGCTGATCATCTCTCTCGAATTGTGCACGAAAATGATAACGACACCCAAATCGATGACTATTTTCCTGACGAACAACTCCTTTCGATCTCTAACACCCCTTGGTACGCTGACATTGTGAATTATCTTATCACACAACAAATGCCCGCTGAATGGTCGAAACAAGATAAACAAAAATTTCTCTCGAAAGTTCGAAACTTCTATTGGGACGACCCATATCTTTTCAAATACCGTCCAGACCAAATCATTCGAAGGTGTGTGCCTGATCATGAACACCAAAGTATTCTCTCCTTCTCACATGACCATGCTTGTGGCGGTCATTTTGGTGCAAGAAAAACTGCTGCAAAAGTTTTGCAAAGCGGTTTTTATTGGCCCACACTCTTCCGTGACGCTTTCGAATTTTGCTCTAAATGTGAGCGATGTCAACGAACGGGTCGAATCTCTAAGCGAAACATGATGCCTCTCAACCCCATTCTAGTGATTGAGTTATTCGATGTTTGGGGCATCGATTTCATGGGACCATTCCCTAATTCATTTGGGAATCTTTACATCTTACTTGCGGTAGATTATGTCTCAAAATGGGTTGAAGCCATTCCGACCAAAACCAACGACAACAAGGTTGTTGTCAAATTCCTCAAAGAAAACATCTTTTCACGCTTTGGTACACCTCGAGCTATCATTAGCGATAATGGCACTCATTTCTGTAATCGTGCTTTTGAGTCCTTGCTCAAGAAGTACTCAATCACACACAAGCTGTCAACACCTTACCATCCAGAAACTAGTGGACAAGTAGAAGTTTCCAATAGACAAATCAAACAAATTCTTGAGAAAACCGTGAATTCCAACAGAAAATATTGGTCCGTAAAACTGATTGATGCACTTTGGGCTTTTCGCACTGCTTATAAAACCAATCTAGGAATGTCCCCATATCGATTAGTCTTTGGAAAGGCCTGTCACTTACCTCTTGAATTAGAGCATCGTGCTCTTTGGGCCATAAAATTTTTGAACTTTGACTTAGAAAAAGCCGGCTCACATAGGAAGTTACAAATTTCGGAATTAGAGGAATTAAGAAATGAGGCGTATGAAAATGCGAAAATCTACAAAGAAAGAACCAAAGCCCAACACGACAAAAAACATACTTCGTAAGGAATTCAACGTAGGTCAAAAAGTTCTTTTATACGACTCTAGACTTCACTTGTTTCCAGGAAAACTCAGATCTCGATGGACCGGACCTTATGTCGTGAAAACAGTATATCCTCATGGAGCGGTTGAAATTGAAAATCCTAGGGATGGAAAAGTCTTCAAAATAAACGGTCAACGACTGAAACCATTTTTAGAATTCGAGCAATATGACGAAGATGACTCTATCGATCTGCATGATCATCCACCATGAAATCAGGTGGTACACGTTCTTTTCTTTTATTTTTATTTTTCATTTTTTTTATTTTTGTTTTTCTGCTTTAGACAGTTGGGACACTGTCTCAATCAAGTGTGGGGGGGAGTCTGCATTTCATCCATTTTCATTTTTCTTTGTTTTTATTTCTTTTTATTTTCAGCCATTTAAGTAGGATCATCATACATTTTAGATTATAGTAACATACCATAATTTTTTTTTTGGAAGATACGACTCATTTTCAATTGATACAGCAAAATAAGTTTACAATTTTTAGCCAGTTGATAGTATTTTTCTCTCTCAACTTAGATCGAATAGGAAATATAATGAAAAGTTTAATTTTGAGGGATAATAGTGTAACCGGTACATAGGGAGATTCTTAGGTGATGGCCATGAAATCTATTCTACATTGTAGACTTTGTTTAAATAAGTGGAGGACTTAAAAGACTTATATTGGATTTTCAAATCTTTAAAACTAAGTTGTGTTAAGTTGAATTCGCGTAACTCTCTTTTGTGCTTATATTTTCGATAACAATAATAATAGTATTCCAAGGGTATCCAACATTGCTTGTATATCGAGCGTTGGTGTGCAAACCCGCCAAGCTCTATCCGACACGTTGTTGACAAAGTCAAAGTTGGAATATCTTGGTCTCATTTTATGAGATTGGACACCTAAGGATTACCGACACGTTGTTGACAAAGTCAAAGTCGGCCTGCACAATCCGCCAAGCTCTTTACCTACTCTCCGTTAGTCCGCGAGGCAGTGCATGGGTGGTAAACCTTGGTCTTTTTAGTTATGTGTATGTACTTAATCATAAATCTTAAAATTTTATAGAATAAAGAATAAGCGATGATACCCAAACACTTCTTGACCTTATTGATTTGACTAGCCATACATGAGAAAATTAGAATACCACTTTGCAAACTGTGCCAAGCAAACTAAGAATTTATTTCATGGCTGCACTATGTTATCGACCGAACTAACTGGCCAAACTGGAATTTAACATTTGAAAACTTGATTTATATTGAAAATTTGTGACAAGTCGAGGTATCTAAAATAAAATCAACTGACTAGAAATTGTTAACTTAATTTGTTGTACCACTTTCCTGAAATAAGTCGTGTTTTCATTTTTCATTTTTATTTGCATATGTCCACTGCATTCATGTAGTTTCATTAGAATCATAGCATACAGCATTTGGATTTTGTGGGTAGTATCCGCTGAAAACCCTCACGAGACACCACTCGTCCTACTAGGGACACCTAGAGGTTTAACGGCTTGTTGCATACGCTCAATGCAATCGTGTTTCCTACGAAAGTGTGACCTATCTAGTTTAGTTTTTCATTTTTTGTTTTACTCGAGGACGAGTAAAAGATAAGTGTGGGGGTATTTGATTGACATAGAAATGTGTTTATTTTATGCTCTTATATCTTATCTTTTGTATATAAATAAATATTACTTGGGTATTGTTTTGTTATTTTTACAGATAGTCCAACCCAGCCCGCATGCAACCAGAAATGTAGAGAAATAGAGTTCAATTTGCTGTGTATTTGCATTTTGAAGAATTGTAGATGAAGATATCACATCTAGTTGCTGTTGGACAAGAAAAGGAGTGATAAAAAGGGTTTGCACATCACAAATCAATGAAGAAATATCAAGGAAGCAAGAGGAAAAAGAGAAAAGGCCCAAATTTGCTTTATTTATCTAAGGCCCATTTATGTTTCTCATTGTAAACTAATTAGTGGTGTAATGACCAGGCCCATTTACCATTAGGGTTAGGGTTAGGGTTAGGGTTTGGCTATCTACCCTATATATACCCTTGTAATGGCATTGTAGCCACCATCCTATCATATATCTCATTCTATTCTCTTTTTCATCAATAAAACTCATTTTTCTTTTTATGCAATTTTCTATTTTTCTTAGCAATTAGTGTTGTCTACACGATTAGATTCGGTAGAACACTATTTGTCTTTTGCATTTCTTTTCGTTAGTGATTGACCGTCTGATTAGATTCAGCGGTAATCCTAATTGTTATTTTTTGTTCGTTTAATTCTGTTCTGCAATTTTATTTCCATCGTTCTATTTTTAATCGTTGAAATTATTACAGATCTGATTAGATTCGAATCTGCAGTAAATTTAATTGCATCTTTTAATTGTAGTTTCACTTTTTATTTTATTTTGCAAAATCAACCTCCAGCTTCGTCTAACACGCCCAAGAAAAAATAATTAATAATTTTTAATTAAACCTCCCTGTGTTCGACCTGTATGCTACACGCCTGTATGCTTGCAGAATTTATTACAAATGTCGCGCTTTTCTAATTCATAGATTAGCGTCGATCAGTAATACTACCTCTCAGACCTTAACTGAACAACGTTTCTAACCTTGAAATAGACAAAGTTCACCCTTTTAATTCTTTAACAACTTCCTTACGTAACTCTCCTTCGAATCATTTCTATTCGATAATTCTTTCCTTCGAATAAGGTATATTTGATAACTCTATTCAATTTACTCTATTCGATTAACCCTTATCAATTAACTCTATTGGACTAGCGCTATTGGATTAACTCGTTTCACTTAACTCCTTCCGAATAAACTATATTCGATAACTCCTTTCAAATAACTAATTCGATAACTCTTATGTATTTAACTCCATTCTAATAACTAATTCGAATAACCCTTATTTATTTAACTCTATTCGAATAACTAATTCGATTAACTCTTATGTGTTTAACTCTATTCGAATAACTAATTCGAATAACCCCTTTAACTAAATTCAATTTGATTAACTCGACTAACTTCACCCATTTGGTTAACTTGACTAACTTAGCCCATTTGGTTAACTCTTATTCGAATAACTAAGATTCGATTAACTCTATTCAACTAACTCGACTCGACTAACCCCTTTCGAATAACTAATTCGATGTACTAACTTTCGAATACCATATTCGTTTTAACTCCTTTCGAATACCATATTCGATTTAACTCCTTTCGAATAACTATATTCGATTTAACTCTATTCGCTTTATAAAGATTTCCTTTTTAACAACGTTTGTTCATTTCTAAAGATTTACTTTTAGTAACGGTTCTCCACTTAAAAAAATGATTTCCTCCTTATAACAGTTTCCTTTTTATAACAATTTCCCTTTTTCTGAATATCTCCTATTTATAAATATTCCAATTTATAAATGTTCCTTATTTATAAATGTTCCATTTATAAATATTTTATTTTAAAATATCACTTTGAAGATATTCTCTTATCAACATTTCGGTATGTTGTGGTATTCAACATATCAAATCACGATGATCAGTATCGTCCAAACACATATAATCGACAACAGATTATATATCACATCATATATCACAATATATGAATCACAGTAAAATAAATGTTGAGGAATCCAGTTGGATTCCTCCAACCTGTTTCCCTGCATCACAGATGTTAAACAATACAGATAACATCACTTTCAGTTCCATATGATATATTCTGTTAAACAGAATCAATATAGAAATTCAACTAACTGACTAGTAGTTCAATCAAACAGTCAACACACAGTCAATCAACCAATATTTAACAGTTCTAAAAATACAACATGAAATTATAAACTGTTCAGAGTTAGTGAGATTTACTCACATTTGCAGTTCATCATTAAAGAACGATAAACTATTGTTTGATTTGAATCAAACAGTTTATTTCGCCCTAAATCCAAACGAACCCCAATCCACTACCAGTCAGCTTCGTTGTGAAACTCTCGTCCATACGATCCCAACGGATCCAACCGTTTGAAATTCTGATCATGTATGAAATAGATACACGCTTTTAAAGTTTGAACTAATTTAAAAATAAAAACAAATTAATTGATTAATTTAACGGGCTTTACCCCTTTCACTCACCGGCCTATTATCTCGTTTAAAACCCAACCCGTCGAATGCTTCTTCCCCCAAATCAAATTCCATCGCTCCAGTTAATTTGAAACCCAAATACTCCACGTTGACCCATCGTTTGACCACCACTCCCCATCACTTCGGCCATCTATCTCGGCCGACACCAACACCACCTCATTCACCATCGAAATCCGCATCCACCTTACCCCTTTTCCTCCCACTCGAACTACCCCTCCTCGCAGCGACCTGCTGCCCAAACCAGCGACCCCGACGTCGCTTTCCACCTCCCCACTTCGAAATACCTCTCGACGCTGCTACCCGGTGCGCCTCGACTTCCTGAAACCCAAACAAGCCACAAAACCACGTATCGATGCTTCTAAACTCCAAAACCCTAGCACCACTGACCCGAACTCGAGACACTACAGACGGCGTCGCACCCTTGTTTCAGCATACCAAATTGAAGAACATACCATACTGATCCCAAATATGTGTATTTTGGGATTTGTAGTTTTATATTTGATTTTAGAATGATTTTAGAAATGGGCTTTTACTGTTTTCATTTTTGTTAGAGGCTTGCGGCGCATTTTGATCTGTTGACTTTGGAGGAAGTGTATTAGGTTTAGAAACCTAAGGGTAGGGTATTTATAGAAAGGAGATGGCATATTCTCAATATATTCCTTTCTTGTTAATTTGTTATTGCCTTCTAAAAATTCGTGCGGTCACATATGATACCCAAAAATCACGAAACGGGACATGCAGCTACTGTTCGACATTACGGTCCCAACGAAACTGGTTTCGTCGAATTCCGACTTCGTTTGCTCACACAGCGTATTTTTAACCACCAAAATACTAACTGTTTTTCACTCTAAAAATCCGTACGGCCATATACTGACTCTAAAAATTACGAAACTAGAAATCTAACAACTGTTTGACATTGCGGATCCAACAAAATTAATTTCGTTGAATTCCGACTTCGTTTGCAAAAGTGGCTATTTTTAAAGCCCAGAATAACCCATTAAAATATATAAATATATTTAAATATAATTAAATTAAATATAAATAAATTTATATTATCGTATATATTCTCAACAGAATATCATACAGCTCCACTGGGATTTATAACTCGATATTTCAAATCTGGGTCAACCCGATATTCGATTTATATTGAAATTGCTTTTTAAAATATAAATAATTCCTTTATAAATTATAAAGGAATTCCATAGCGACTTTTCTAAAATTTGATTTGGACATAAATCAAAATCTACACGACGAAATCCCGATTTTTCTCTTCCACTAGAAAGATATACTCCACCAGCTCCACACGTTTCTTGTTTCACAGAAATCCGGCTTAAAACGAATCATGTACATTCAGTTGAAGTTTGAATCGCTAAATTACGAACTGCAGCGCCATTTCGAGCTCGATTATAATTATATTATAATTTATACGTTTAATCTTCGTTTATATAAAATATTCGTTATTCTAATTCAATTCCAAGCTGAATTAAATATCACAGATGATCCAGTTCACACCATATCGCCATTTCAGCCAATTTTGATTATATTCAGAATTAAATATATTATTTAATTTATTATTTTAATTAAATATTCACCATTATTTTATTCCACGACCATTAAATTCACTATATCACTATTTATATAATTAAATAAATTAATTATAATACCTCTGCCAATGCGGGTCATTACAATCTTCCCCACTTAAAAAAATTTCGTCCTCGAAATTGCTAAGGTAGAGAACGACCCTATCGACTGGTTAGAACATATTTGTTCACTTCTTACCTTTAGTTTCAGCTAAACCAATTTAATTTCAATTAATACATTAATTAATTCTTATCAACGAAAATTTTCAAAAATCCTGAAAATTTTCTAACACCTTAACTTTTTGGAAAATTTCGCCAGCACCTTCTTTGTACTGGTCAATACGTCAAACTCCAACTTGCCTCTTTGGGCCATCTCCAACCAAAAGAAAATCAAACAGCCCAGCGGCTTGCCAATTCGGCTCATAAATCTTATATCCAATAGAAATATAAACTTGTACCTTTTGTCGGCATATCATTATATCCTTTCCACCTGTTATCAATTCAGCGGATACAAGGGTCATCCCAATCAAATTCCAATCTGCTTTTATCCACAACACAACCATTCGTTTATATCCGAGCCAAATATCATTTCAACTCGAGTTTCTTCTCGATTCCCAACTCTTAACTTGATTATCCCATTACACCTCAAATTCGAATCTCACAATCCAATTTGTCTTGATATCATTCTAATTCAGTCTCAGTTACCACATTACTGGCCTTACTTTAATTCAAATTTGCTTTCACAAATTTCTGTTAAATTTGTTTTTAATTCAAACAGTCTTTTCCTGGGAGTTTTCAAACAGTTTACCCTTTTCAAAATCAAATATCCCTTTTTGAACATGTCACTAAGCCCTTAATTAATATTCCATTAGTTAAATCACTTCTCTATTTCTTTATCAATAATTGTTAACCAAATATTTTCAATAACCATATTGGCCTTTTATGTTATTTGGAAAACATTTCCGAATATCGCCTTCCTTTATTTTCTAAACTTTAGAAAATATATGCTATTTATAATTGGAAAATATTCCAATTTCTTATCTCTTTTCCGATCTCATTTATTTCTATACTTAGGAAATATTCTTTATTATATTTCCAATCTTACCTTTTATTTGGGTTAAAACGGATGTTGTGTAAAACATCGTTACGACAACCCAAATACTATATTCCACCAACTCTTATTCAACATTGATATTCGAGCCTGAAATCTTACTTTTTTTTGTTAACAATGAAATCAATCAAGTTGGGGTATAACTACCTCTCAGTCCTTGACTGAATAACATTTATAACGTCAAAACAGATATGACTACTTATTCGAATAATCAATACCATACAACTACTTATTCACTTTTAAACACGTATACGCTTCTTCTTTCTATTCTTACTAGATTTTATTCTTAGTCTTCCTTTTTGATTTTACTATTCTATTTCTAAGTTCGTTTCCTTATCGACATATATATATATATATATATATATATATATATATATATATATATCGATACGTTGATTTCTAAATATCAAATTATCTTAAAAATATTCTAACTCCTTAAATTCCCGAAAAAATTCGCCATAACCTCCTTTGTACCCAGAGCATCGGAATATTTCAAATAGTCTCCCATGGCCCTCACCAATCCAAAAGGAAAAGAAAAAAGCCAAGCGGCTAGCCGATACGGCGCATAAAATCTCATATATGAATTAAATACATACCTTTTCGTCGAGCATTCCATTTATATACCTTCATACCTTATCCATACCTATCTCATGTATATTTATACCTGTTCAATCTATTTTAACTATACCTGATCGTTTTAGCTCAATTCGTTAATTAATTTGTTAATTAACCCTTTAGTCTATTTCACTTTTATATTTGAACATGACATCTTCAAATATATTTTAACTTGCTTATTAACTATTTTGAATCCAGATTTCAAATTTAAGTTCTATATTCGATTTTGAATATCCATTTACAAATCCAATTCACCTTTCAAAGTTCAACTTTAAATTCAAAACTCGATTAACTAATTCCTCTTCGACTTAGTTAATTCTATTCAATTTCTATTCAAATTTTATTCAAATTCTATATATTCAAATCTATATATCAAATTCTATAGTTTAAATTCCATTTGAATTCTATATTCAAATTCTATATATTCAAATCCTATATTTGAATTCCTTTATATTTTCTATATTCAAATTCTATATTTGAATTCCATTTGAATTTCTATATTCAAACTCTATTTGAATTTCTATATTCAAACTCTATTTCAATTCCATTGAATTTCATATATTCAAACTCCCTTTGAATTTCTATATTCAAATCCTATTATTACTCTATATGAATTCTATATTCAATTTTCCATTATTTAATCTTCTTTATTCAAATCTCATTTGAATTTCTATATTCAAATCCCCTTTGGATTTTCTATATTCAAATCACCTTTGGATTTTCTATATTCAAATCCTCTTTGAATTTCTTATTTAAATTCTATGTTTGAACTTCCTTTATTCAAATTCCTTTTCAAACTCTCTTTATTCATTCTTTAAATAAGTCTCGATTTCAATTCCTTTTGAAATCGATATTTCTACCTTTGGAAAATAGATTTCCCTTTTCAATTTCACACTTGTATTTTTATTTCTGAATTATCCAATGATAATTCTTTTCACTTCATTTATAAACTTCGTTTATAAAAGAACTATTTATAAACTTCGTTTATAAAAGGAACTTCTGGTTTTATTTCTTTTAAAACAAGTTAATATTTCAAATCTATTTAAAAATTCAAATTCTATTATTCAAATTCAATATTATAAATCCCTTTTTTGAAATTCAACACAACTTGTCTTTCCCAAAACAAATTCAAAACAGTATCTTTGGAAGTAATTCGTCACTTACAACTCAAAAATGAATACTGATGATGCAGCTGTCATCATCAGAATCTATTTTCCAGCAATCGAAGTGAGTTCAATACTATAAAACCATTTCTAAACATTTCCACCTTGAAATTCATTTCAAAATATAATTCACAGTGCTTGTAAAACAATTTAAAATCTCCCAAGATCTTAAATTTTCCTTATTTTTAATCCAAGTCCATTTACAAACACTTATCCAATTCTCCAGAGTTTTAACTCACTTTCTGGCTTAAATTTCAGATTTAACTCAACTGATTTCACGTATTTCACTTATGAATTCTGATTGGTTATTTACATAACCATTTAATTTATAATCTCACTCGATTATAATAACAACCAATATATCCACTATATTATAATTTTGATATATATATCTCCTCCATATCAAGATATACCTTGGGTAAACTTATTTTAATTTACCATCTTTTCAAAACATATCGTGACGACCCATTGTATTTGAGTGTTTATAAACTCCTACTGATACAGTGGATCAAACT
>JASFAX010004907.1:0-37912 GCA_030737875.1 Allium sativum
TAGATAGGATAAAAACCATGACTATATGAATAGAAGGACTCATGTTCAATTATGATTATGCCATAATTATATGATTAGAATGATTCATGTTTAAGTTTTATTTATACCATGATTATGTGAATAGAATGATTTATGTTTAAGTATTGCTTATATTATATGATGTTACAATTGCAAGTTCACATGTGCCTACTTTATGTTAATTGAATCGTTCGTTGCAAGTCCATGCGTTCACACTCCCCTCTTTCATGTTACCTGAGAAACACCATAGTATAAGCCTCCCCTTTTCATTTGGCTAAATTGAGTTTAAGTACTAAACCCAACACACCTTACATTGGAGCGAACGTGTAAAACGGGGGTAATGACGTTTGGGCTAAAATATAGAACATGTATGTTGGCATGTTTGACGCATGCCAACAATCTTGAAAAGCAATTAAGTGGCATAAATAAATTTTAATCAATAAAGGTGAATTTGAATAATGGGCCGCAAATATTTACATATAAAAAGAAAAGAGACAAAATATGTAAATGTAGAAAATACGATGTGTTTAACCCGAGGTTGGATTGAGTTGTTATGTAAACCTGCCCGGAACTGCCCGGCTGTCCAGTAGTCACAACAATACCTATCCAATGTGGGTGGTTAAACACGGAGCCCAATAAGGACCCGAGGTTAGACTGAGTTGTGGCGTAAGACTGCCCGGACCCAACCGGTAATAGGCAGCCACAACAATACCTGTCTAATGTGAGAGGTCAAGGCTTTAATAAGACAATTAAGGCTGAGTCAGGATTGATAGGATTAAGTAAATTATATTAATACTTAATCAAAATGGAACATGCTAAACTAAACAGGCTGATTGGGGGTTAGGTTTATAAAACACTTAACCAACTTAGCATGTTGGCTAGAAATAGAAAACCTAGTAGCGGGGGACCCTTTTCAGCAGTAACCCTACAAGGTGTATCATGATACCCTGAAACTAGGCAGGATGGGGCACGATTACTGGGCTGACTGTAAGAGGTCAAATCGACGACGGTGGTGTAGCAGTGTAGGTTCTAATGGGGTGCGGGCATGCACACACTTCGGCGCAGAAAAATAAGGCACTGGGCACCAGTAGCATACCTGTGCATTCTAGGATTGTGTCGGGCCGCCACCATGGGACTTGATACACCCCATGGTGGGACCAGCATAGGTAACTACAACAACGGGGGCCGTAAGACACATGTAACTACACGAGTAGGAGCCGATCATCAGAGGATCACTTCACCCTGATTATGGGGTGCCTGTTGGGAACTAGTTTATATGGGTACAGAGATTAATATGGGGTACGATAGTATATTCAACCCTAGACAACTTAACTTAGTTTACGGTACTTTCCCATTTCTAGTTTATGCTTATCATAACCAGTTCTTTATTCATAGACTGAATAGTCCTAGACTTACTCAGGCTTTATGTCTGACCCTACTTTTCTTTCGCCTTCTTTTCTTTCGTCCCCCCCCAAGGTCCACAGGGAGGGAATACCGCAGCTTGACCAGTATTCACATCCAACTTGAAGAAAAAGAATGTATTGCTTGGATCCTTTCCATTTTGGACTATGGCATTGGACAGCAATTATGGGACTTTTGTAGTTTATTTATGTTTTCTTTATGCTTCTTTAAATAATGTAATCAAGACAGTTACGAAGATGTTATGTTTTTGAAAGTATTGTAAGACAATTATGGCATGGCTTGTGTAACACGTATTTTAATGAAATAAAAGTTGTTGTTGGTTTCCGCTGTTCAAAAATATGTGTTCTTATACCTGTCTTGTATATCTGTGACTCATACTTATAAACCTCCACCAAAATTAGGGCATTCCCTTTGAGAGTGACCCTAACGGAGATGGGGTGTTTCACTTGCCTTATCATACCTTATGCTTATCCTATGCTACCTTATTTCTTTATTGTTGTCCTGCATCCAGTTTATTCATGTCATGGTTCTCTTACCAGTTTATATGCTGAATAATCACTGGACTTACCAGACTCATGTCTGACCTAGTTTTGTTTCGCCTCTTTTCTTCCGTTTACCCCCAGGTTCTCAGGGAGGAAATGTTACCACTTAGCTCAATTTTCTTTTCAAGCTCGAAGATGGTCGATGTTTTGATTTGGACTCTCTCTTCCACTGCTATGGCTGGCTCATGCTTTATTGGGGAATATCATTGTTATTTTTGTGCTTCTTTTACACTTGAAAGTTATTAAATCAAGACAGAAGTTCTATGTATTACTTTTAAGTATGATTTGAGAAAATTGTTGTAAAAGCTTGACTGAATCACATTGTTAATAAAATGACTTTATTTTCCGCTGTTTTATTTGTTTGTCTTGTAATTTATCTGCATCTTTTACCTAAAGCGCTTCACCGAAGTTAAGGCATTCCCTTTGTGAGTTTAACAGAGGTGGGGTGTTTCAGAAGTAGTGAGTCTGGATTGAAATACATCCTGCTCGGCTATGTCGATTCGGGCATAGTCGAGCTATATAGAAATATCCATGTAGAAGCGCTCCAACAGTGAGAAGATCACACACATTATCTCCACCAGTCTCGGATCAGCCTCCATGTCTCCCTGTCGAACCGAGCATGACTCTAGCCTATAAATAGCCTCCAAAGGCTACTGAAAAAGGACTTCTTGCATCTCCACAACATTATATTATCTGTAACAGCACTGTGCTCAAATTTTTCATTATTTTTTACCATTGTAGCTCTAATCCTCTTATATTATTAAGATAATTATAAAGTGGATGCAGTCCATTCAACAACGAACCACTATAAATCACATGTGCTTGTTTCTTCATTTTACCTCTTCATATAATCTACTTGGGTGTTTGTGCCACTTTCTGGTATAAACAAGTGCCTTATCAAGACATGTAATATTTGTCGAACATGTTTTTCCTTCTAACAAAATCAAGACAGCTAAAAAGATATATAACCCAAAATATTCAATACCACCCATACATGCACAGATTGATGACATCATACCAGTGCAAAGCTAAAACACTACATACTCTCAACAACAGCCAAATCAATATGATTCTAGCCCTTAGCTCACTTTTTCCAGATCAACACCAGGTCAAAAGCATCAGAAATTGCTTAAAAATTCAAGCTTTGTTTTGTAACGACAATTCAAAAATGAATTTCATACAAATCAATCATCTAATGATCGACTAACATCCAATGCTCAAGAAGAATAAACAAAGTTTAACATTGTTCAATGATCTATATCCAATTGACATCATACGACCACCACAGCCAAAAGCGGCATATTTAAACCAAAATACATGGTGTTGAAATGAATACAGAGGAGCCATTCACTTTTCAAAAAGTCATTCTTAATGAAAAGTGGAAGACAACTACAAAAGAAGAATTTGATGCACTTATAAAAAATAAACATGGAATCTTTCCCCTTGCCAATAGATAGAAACATCATAAGATGCAGATGGACCTTTAGAAAAAAAAAGCCAACGATACAGTTTCTAAGCATAAGGCAAAATTGGTAGGCAAAGGGTATTCACCACAGTGTGGTACTGACTTTAATGAGACACTCTCAAATATTATGAAACCATCATCTGTTAGAATTATTCTAACAATTGCATTGTATAAAAAAATTGACTATTAAATAATTAGATGTAAATAATGCATTTTAGATGGTATTCTGCAAGAAATATGCATAGAGCAACCTCACGAATTCAAACAAAAAAGAAAAGAGGCGTTTATATGCAAGATGAATGAGCTCTATGCGGTCTCAAGTAAACTCCAAGAGTTTGGTTTGATAAACTAAAATTAGCTTTAATCAGGCTTGGATATAATCCCACGAATCAAAAAACTCATTGTTGACTAAAATTTCTTACAACACTGTTGCATACCTACTAATTTATGCTGATGATTTTATAGTTACAGGTAATAGTGAATAGGAGATCGAAAACACTAATCAATATTTAAACAATGAATTCTCCATCAAGGATCTAGGGGATCTAACATACTTCCTTGGCATAGTGGGTTCCTAATATTGAATTACGTTTGAGTCGAAAAAATATATATTTTAGAGATTCTCATAAGATTAATGATGGGCCAAACTAATCCTCTTCTAACTCCAACGATAAGCAATTTTCTTCTCAGTAAAAGAAAAAGTGAAGCAATTACAAATGAGAAACAATATAGAAGCATTGTTGGTGCACTTTAATATGCAAGAATAACCAGACAAGCCATCTCATTCGGTGTTAACAAAATTTATGTAAAAACTACTTGATGAACACTGGGTAGCAGTTAAAAGAATTTTAAGATATCTCAAGAGAACTATGAATCAAAAAATAATTTTACAACTAAGTGATAAACTCGGTATCAACGTATATGCAGACTGGGCAAATGACCATGATTATAGGAAACTAACAACTGGCTACTGCATTTTCTTACGCAGAAATCTAATATCATAGCGTGCAAAGAAATAAACTACTATGTCAAAATCAAGCATTGAAGTTTAATATAAAATACAGCCGATACCATAATAGAAATTAGGTGGATTCAATCACTACCAAGTGAACTAAGAACCAAAATCAATAGCAAAACAACTATACAGTGTATTCCGAGTGCAATATCACTTACAACTATCCTAGTGCTACATTTAGTGACAATACATGTGGAGCTTGACATTTATTTCATCAAAGAACTGGTTATGAAGGGAAAATTGAAATAAGTCATGTACCTTTAACTTTTCAACTTACCAAACAGAAGGCATACTCACCAATCCTATATCGAAGCAAAACTTCATCGGATTCAAGGACCAAACTGTGCATCATAGAGGTTGGCCGTAATCAAGATACAAACAAATCAAATCACTCAATTGAAGACTCAAAAGCCACAAATGTTAAAAGGTCATTGTCGACTCGAAGATCTCTTTGAGCCAACGTAATAAAGCATATTTCAGACTGCATCATTTCAAATTCAAAGATTTGCGTCAAAGAAAGTTCTCAAATCACGCTCAAATGTTGAGGAAACTCATATTTGAGCATTACTACGAGGATTTCCCACAAACCAAAGATAGTATTTCAATGTTGTCAAAATTGGCTAAAGAATGCATATTCTCTGCGGACCATCTAACCAATGTTTACAAATGTTTTGTATTGTTGTAAACCAAGCAATCAAGGGTGGACCCAGGAATTAAGGCTACGGTGGGCTGACTTTAAAGCAATTCTTTTTTAATTGGATTGAGAGATAGTGACTGAAAGAGGTTGAACATAAGATTGAGAGTTTAACTGAGGTGTACCGACATTCAATATTAAATGTTTATTTGATGATCCATCATCATTGCTCTTTTTTCAAAAAAGATAGAAGAGTTTTTGGTTTGTTGCTTGGTTGTTTGTTTTACATTTTAATACAAACTATTAAACATTATATCAAGCAATTAGGAAATTTCAACATTACTAGATTCAATAGAATAACAAACAAATTAGTGTACTAGTGTAATATTTTTATTTAAAGACAATTAGACAAATGAACTAATAACAAGGTAATTGATTTTTTTTTTTTTTGAAAGGCAAATTTAAACTTTTATTTCACAACAGTTTTTACAAAAATGTACAAATGAACTACACATTATCCATACAACTCTCACATATCTCAGAACTAAACAGTGATGAGAAAAAAAAACAATGATATTTACACTATTGAAACAGAAAAAAACTCACAACTGCAAGTTATTCAAATCACCATAACTACAAATGAATCTCCACGCATGCGTCCAATTGCCAAAGAAAATTGCATAATCCAAATTTCCAACCAATATGCAGCCAAATAGAACACTCCAAACCCAAAATACCAAACATAACACTCCAAACCCAAAATCACCAAATTTCCAACCAATATGCAGTAATGCAAATTGAACCCAAAAATTTAGGGTTTTTCCTTTAGGAAATCAATTACCAATCTAACAATTTGAAAATAAATGAAAAAAAAATACCTGAATTGATGCTGAGATTCCCGCTGAATTACAGATCGGAGAAGAACGCTTTCTATTTCTTCTTTGTTTGTTGTGCAAGTAAGGACAGAGAACTGGAAACTGAAGAATTGGGATGCGTTGAACTAATTCGTACTGTTTTTCTTTCTTTCAGCTTTTGAGCGTGGGCTAGGTTGAGTAATTTTTTTTTTTTAATTAACCCTGGGCTACAGCCCAGCTGTGCCCAGGGCTAATTCCGCCCTTGCAAGCAACCTATTATTTCATCAATCAAACGGTCATTTTTTTATAAAAGCTTTAGAAACGAAAATACTATTGATTAAACTTTAGATAATCGTTGTGAAACCCTAAGTAATCGTCGAGATAAACCCAAAGTGTGTAATTTGCAAACCGCTGGAGGCCCAATTTCATTGAGATGCCGACATGACTATTAATAGTTATGCGGGCAAAGATGTTTAACCCGAACATACCCTAAATAAGTGTATCCACGCTCGGTGTCCTTCTACACACTCGTCTCCCTCAACTTCTCTTCTAAATCGAACTGGACGCTTAAAAAATAAAAATAGTACAATGAGCATGTGGAATTACGTGGTGACGGCACACAAGCCGACCAACGTCACCCACTCATGCGTCGGCAACTTCACCAGCCCCCACGAGCTCAACCTAATTATCGCGTAAAACCCTAATCTTTTTTTTCTTTGATTTTCTGTAGGATTTTGGAAAGATAGGGTTCTAATTGTTGTATGTTCGTATATTTACAGAAAATGCACTCGCATCGAGATTCATTGTCTTACTCCTCTTGGCTTACAGGTAACGTCATTTAATGCCCGACATACTATTAGTAGTTTTGATAACTACATAAATCTGTCACTTTGATCATGTGAAAACATGAGTTATTTTCCTCCTGTGTGCAGCCTAAGCTGGATGTTCCAATATATGGAAGGATAGCTACTCTTGAACTCTTTAGACCACATGTGAGTAATTATTCATTGCTTATTTTGGATATCAACATGCAAATGGGCTTTAACTTAGATTATTTTATGTTCAATATACTTGATGCTAACTCTTTTCAATTGACATTTACGTAGGGTGAACAACAAGATTTCCTGTTTATAGCAACAGAGAGATACAAATTTTGTGTTCTTCAATGGGATCCAGAGGCATCAGAGCTTGTAACAAGGTTAATTTACAGCAATTAACTTTGGCTTGACGCTACCTATTACACACGCACGCACACATACACACACATGTGAGAGTCTGTGTGGAAAAAAGGGGGAGGGGGAATTGGCTGCACCTCATTTCTGCTATACCGCTGTTCACGCTTGATTTCAGCCGCACATTCCGATTTAAGTAGTATACTTTCTCTTTCTTGTTACCTCTTTATATTATCCAAAACCCAATGTGTGGTTGAAATCACGAGGGAATAGAGGTGTAGCAACAATAATGTATAGCCGATCCTTGTTCCATGCACACATGCACATCCTATCCGGCTCACTGATAGTCAACTAATGTTCTATAGTTTTCTCGTAAATTACTCTATTTTTTTCCAGTTAAGATACTTCTGAACAATTGTTGTCGATAGCCTTTGTGTGATAGTCAAATGCTAACGCTTCCTGTATCGTTATGTTATGATTTTAGCTTGACATGAGTCGTTTGTGCAACAATTACGATTCATATTTTATGTTTACTTTATTGTATGGCACTTTGATGCTCTATAGATGTATGTCAGATGTAGATATGTGTGTGTGTGTGTGTGTATATATATATAATCATATTGATAATGAGAGGTATTCTAATGTACAGGGCAATGGGGGATGTCTCTGACAGAATAGGTCGTCCAACAGACAATGGGCAGGTACTAAATTCTAACCAAAGGGGTCTCAATTGGTATTTTGGATCTTAATTCCCATGTTGCTATTTTAGCAATGAACAAGTAATGAGCAGACAACCGACAGAGAAAATAAGGTTTTAATTGATGGAAATTGTAATTTAATGCGAACTGGGAGAAAAGAACTCATGTTCATAAATCATAATACCCCCACAACTGGTATTCTAATTTGATATATGGGGTTTTCTCGTGATTCTCTTCATGCCTCACATCACTGCCCTTCAAAGTGATGAACCTTGCATTGGGAGTTACTTGTATGATTTGGTCACACAATGCAACTACATTTAACCAGGAACCAAAACTTATTTTGCTTCTGGGTTTTGTGATAGTATTTTAAATCATATCGAACAAATTTTCTCGCAGACGCTACATGCTCATCACAATTATTTATTTTGTTTTCTGTCAGCATTGCTAATGTTTCCATAATTCCAGTGGTATTTGGAGCCTCTCAAAATTTTGAATGAATTGTTGAATATCTTATCAAAGATTGTTTTAAAATTAATTGTAGAGGACTGATATTATTTTTGATATTTCATGCATGTTGTGTGATCTGATTTTCTTCTTACTCTGCTTTAGATTGGCATCATTGACCCAGATTGTAGATTAATTGGCCTTCACTTATATGATGGTCTCTTCAAGGTGTGCAAACCTATTCATGTGTATTTTCTTTATGCATCCTTTTTAGTTTGACTACCACCAGCATTTTTTGTAGTCTGATACTTACAAATTTAGCATAACTAATGTATTCCTTTTTGTTCAGGTTATACCTTTTGACAACAAAGGACAATTGAAAGAAGCTTTCAACATCAGGTATCAATCTACTAACGATTTATATGTTCAGTTTGAAAGTATTTGAAATGAAAATGATACCCTTATAGGATTTTCGAACTTATTCATGCTGTAGTAATCTAGAAATCAATATCCAGATGTACGCTCTTAATGTTTATGGATATTCCGATATATATATATATATATATATATATATATATATATATATATATATATGACATATATATATATATATATATATGTGTGTGTGTGTGTGTGTGTGTGTGTGTACATATGTACATATATATATGCACACACTTTTCTTCAACCCCGAAGTATTTTATTTCTTACTTAATTCTGTCTATTTTTTTAAAATACGAACAATTTGATTATTGCATTTTATGTTAACTTTAGCAGCTGATACCTTCTAAACCTATACCTTCAGGCTTGAAGAGCTTCAAGTTTTGGATATTAAATTTCTTTATGGCTGTCCAAAGCCTACTATTGTTGTGCTTTACCAGGTAATTTTGCATCAATTATTTCTTCACAGCAGGAACACAAGCTGCTGTATCTCATATTTTTCTACTATATATTTGATTGAGATTTTCCAATAAAAACATAAACATATTTCTTCTTCACCCATCTTTTGTTAATTGTAATATTATATAAACAAGCCCCTCTTGTTTGGTATTGATTTTGGTAGGCTACTAAAATTTTAGCAGTCGATAGCATTTCACTTATGGCCTTTCCGAGATACGGCGTGCTTATAATTCATTCTTACACGATACGATATCCTACGTTTTATATGGGTTCAAATATCTTCAGCCTTGTCATTTTAATCAGATGCGATCACATCTTATCTTTGCTATTCTATTGCTTCTATAGGACAACAAAGATGCTCGACACGTTAAAACATATGAGGTTGCCCTCAAAGATAAAGACTTTGTCGAGGGCCTTTGGTCACAGAATAATCTTGATAATGGGGCTGGCCTTTTAATTCCTGTTCCTATGCCTCTTGGTGGTGTAATTATAATTGGAGAGGAGACTATTGTTTATTGCAGTGCAACTGCGTTCAAAGCTATCCCAATCAAACCGGTAGCTTCACATTGCTTGAATTGCTGATGGTTTCTTCTACTTGTTAAACACTCAAATTCACTGTCTATTTATGCTGTTTGTATTTATATATTTTGACTGATTTTCTTGACATAATATTTTTGGATGTTAACAGTCAATAACCAGAGCATATGGAAGGGTAGATGCAGATGGTTCTCGATACCTACTTAGTGATAATACAGGATTTCTACACTTGCTTGTTATCACACATGACAAGGAAAGGTAAAATTGGATTTTAACATTTCACAATTTATGATGTAGAAGTATTTCTCCCTAAATATATTTACGAAGTTCATCTACTGTGCTATCACTCAGATTCTATTTTCTTGGGTTGTGCAGGGTTACTGGGCTCAAAATTGAACATTTAGGGGAGACATCCGTTGCATCAACTATATCTTATCTTGATAATGCAGTAGTATATGTTGGTTCAAGCTATGGGGATTCACAGGTATTTAAAAAGTATATCGTTTTTTCCATCCGTTCCAAGCTGCTTTAGGCTTTGCAACTGCCACCATATTCTAACATGTGTATTGAACCCATCATCCAAACATTGCAGATGCTTTTAAATCTGACCTTGTCATGCATATTGAAGCTGTTCGACCTATCATCCAAACATTGCATATATTTTGATCTCACCTTGTCAATAACCTGAAAGTATTATTAAACTCATGCCTTACTGTTTGAATACTTTATTATATATATGTATAATAATAATAACTGGCCTAAGTTGCCTAACGTATCTGCATGTACTGCAAAAATATCTACTTGGAAATTTCATTTGCTCCATTCCAATTGAATATAAATTTGAAAACTGGCAATGTCTTTTCCGAATGTTGTATATTCATTTGGTTTCTCTTCTTCAGTTTTCTCTATGTTTTCATTTTCAATTTCTGTTCATTTTTATTTGGTTCACACTGAAATAAATGTACTTTCATCTGCTCAGCTCATAAAACTGAACATGCAACCAGATGCAAATGGTTCCTATGTTGAAGTTCTTGAAAGATACATAAATCTTGGACCTATTGTTGATTTCTGTGTTGTTGACCTTGAGAGGCAAGGTCAAGGTCAGGTTGTCACTTGCTCAGGAGCCTACAGAGATGGTTCACTTCGTGTTGTTCGCAATGGAATTGGAATAAATGAACAGGCATGTCCTTCATTTTCTCATTGTATACTTATTTTTTAATTGTTGTACTTGTATATGACCTGTTTATTGATATTATATAATCCAACATATATTGCAATCTACGTAGGCTGCTGTAGAGCTTCAAGGCGTCAAAGGGTTGTGGTCATTACGTGCTTCTACTGATGACCCATACGATACTTTTTTGGTTGTGAGCTTTATTAGCGAAACACGTATCCTCGCAATGAATATGGAAGATGAATTAGAAGAAACAGATATTGAAGGTTTTCAGGCAGAGACACAAACCTTATTCTGCCATAATGCCATCCATGATCAGCTCATACAGGTTCATATTCTAATGCTGACAATAATTTTTAATATTTTTGTAGGCTGTAGCATGCATTAAAGTTCAGTTATACACATACACACATGTTTATACACACTCTCACACTTGCACACACTACTTTAGGTTGCATGCTTTCTCAAAATTGATTTTACTCAAAAATGCTTAATCGAAGGTGAGCAATTAACATGTTTGATGCAAGTTTAATCAGCATTTTCTTCTGATAGGTTACTTCAAATTCTGTTCGATTAGTCAGTTCCGCATCTCGAGAGATGTTGGATCAGTGGAGTGCGCCATCGGGCTATTCTGTCAATGTTGCAACAGCAAATGCTAGTCAGGTTTCTTCTAGCATCATTTTATCCCTTAATTACTGCAAATATGGTGTTAAATAAATTTGTTTTAGTTATGAATATTATTCATGCTGTAATTGTCATTATTTCCTGATGCCAGTTATGGGTTGGGGGAAGGATCTATTACTGAATATATCAAATGATTGAGTGCTATTTTAATGGATGGTAGACCTACTGCTGTGTAATTGATGGTTCTATTACTTCCTTTCTAATTACTAGTATAAATTGCATGTATATGCATCTAATAGCTAGATGTATTGACCTCTTATTTAATAAAATTTAACAGTCGATGTGTGTAACAAAGTGCAAAAGCTTTGGTGGTCGCATCGTCTTTGTTTCAGATAGTCTTGTTGGTATCAAAATCAATAGTGAAATTCCATTAATGGGTGGTCTGTGAGGTGGTGATGGGGGGTGGAGGCCGTAGGGCTGGCAATGAATACCAGAAAAATCCAAAATCCATCCGCATCCGAAAAAACGGATATATCAGATATCCGTAAAAACGGATGTAGATACAGAGGTATCCGCATCCGAAAATTATCTGTTCGGTTCTACAGGTTATTTTATATGTATTTTAGCATAATAAATAATGATAATTTATTGTTTTGTTAAGTTAATAGTTTATATTTCATGCATATAATGCATATTAACTGCTCAAAACTATTTATTATCATTTTACTTATTGATTTTGTATACTTCTCTAATTCATAATGTTAAAAAATATATCATGTTATACCTAGAATTTCAATTTACATTTCTTTAATTATCGATCGTTAGCGGATAGGATAATTATCCGATATCCGTCCGTATCCGCGGATACCGATATCCGATATCCGAAAATAGTTTCGGATATGGATACGGATATGACACTATCTGTATCCGAAACTATTCGTTGACAGCCCTAGGAGGCCGCATTGAGATTCCGTTAATGGGTGAACATGAAGGGATACTGTCTAGGGTATTTTCAAAATTTCGAGAAGTCTTGGTGGAAATCCCATTGATTAGATTTTCATTATTAACAGCAAGATTATTGTTTTTTAAAAATTTTCCTCTGCATACTAACTCATTATACATTTAGTGATAAAAAAAAAAGGGGGAAAAAAAAGTCCAGCGCCTCACTGATTGGCATAGCTTAAGGTGTTCTGATTAGTGAAGTGAAGCACACTAAAACCGGTTATTCTAAGTCTTAATAGCATCTACTTTCTATGCTAGTGGTAAAAACAGGACTGAATGTCTAATTGGTTTCTGATCCCAACTGAATAAACGATATTCTTTTGGGGGGGAAACTGTTTCCCACATTTTTCTGGTGGATTATTGCCTTATTTGTTCAAGTATTGTATGACTCTCATGGCATGTGTTCGTTTTTCACCTAGATTACCATGTTTTATTGTTTTTTCCCTCATAATGCTTATGTTATGATTACACACATACACACACGGACACAAAGTATGCAGTATAAACCATCTTGATAATAAATCATGTTAATTGAAAGGTACTATTGGCAACTGGTGGTGGGCATCTTGTTTATCTCGAAATTGAGGAGGGAAAGTTGATCGAAAAGAAATATATAAAGCTTGATTATGAGATGTCATGTCTTGATATAAATCCAATTGGAGAAGATTCTACAAGAAGTTCATTTGCAGCAGTTGGAATGTGGACTGATATCAGTGTCAAGATATATTCCCTGCCAGATCTTAACTTGATCACAACAGAAAACCTTGGGGGTGAAATTATACCTCGTTCAGTCCTTCTATGTAAATTTGAAGGAGTATGTTATTTCACAGCATTCTATGTCTCCTGCTGTACGTTACTTTTTCCTTCATAGCTACTAAATCTTGCAGCATGTTTTTTCAGATATCATACTTATTATGTGCCCTTGGAGATGGCCACTTGTTCAATTTCCAATTAAATATGAACACTGGTGAACTATCTGATAGGAAAAAAGTATCCCTTGGAACACAACCAATCACTCTTCGAACATTTTCTTCAAAAGACACCACTCATGTGTTTGCTGCATCAGATAGGCCCACCGTGATATATAGCAGCAACAAGAAATTACTTTATAGTAATGTGAATTTGAAAGAAGTCAGCCATATGTGTCCTTTCAACTCAGCTGCCTTTCCAGACAGGTATTTACTTTATATCACATACATCATCTTCCGCATGCGTAGTGTTAGTGATATTCATATCAGTCTCTTAGATTTATTAATGATAAGCGTATAAAAATACGTACCATGTATGCATATACAAGTATCTCTATGTTTGCATGCATACATACATAGACATACATGCATTCACCAAAGTTTTCAAAATCCTATGACTCTTAAATCCTAATTTAAATCAATCTTTTTGTCTTCTGTTTGATTTATAATCTGGTCCTTATTCGGCAATTGAGGAAAATTATTCAGTCCATACTGGTATATTCAAGATACTTACTTAGATCTATGATTCCAATTCCAATTCCAAATGTTTTTTTGACTAAAATGTAGCAAGGAAGAAAATTGATATTTCGGTTTAGATGAATTGAAGTTTAAACATCAAAATCAGTTTTAAAGCATGCACCAACCTCAAAATATAGATCTTTGGGTTCTACGATTTGCGATGTAAATCCCATTCAAAATTTAATTATCAATAGTTGCAATTTATGGTTTGAACACCATTTTGAAAATCTTGCGTACATATACCTATATACGCATACGCACATCTGTATCTGTATGCACATAATCATAATCATGTGTGTATCACAGGCAGTTTTATCTTTTAATACCTATGATAGAATACATATCAGTACATTACAAACTACCAAAATTGCATCATGTTCACAAAGTTACACGGCTAATTGGTGTCTATGCGACAATTCATGTGTTTTTTAGATTGTTTGCGATCACATATGTTATGCTCTTCTATGCTGCTGGGGTAGCGAATAATGTAGATGAATGTGAGAGGCTCAGCTCATGAGTTATCATGTTATTTCAGACAGGTACTCAGTAGTACAATTCCATATATTGTGAGAGACACTGGCGTTTGTGTAAGATTGCTTTTGTCCGAGAACACTAGGAATTCGACACATATAAAATGTGCATATTACAGCTCATATGCATTTGTAGTATCTTTCTACTGAAAATTGGAGAGGCAACAACAACAACTAGAACTTTAACTACTTGGTAATAGTTTTGTTGAAAATAAAGTAAACATGGATTCTTTAGCCACTGTAATGACAAATAACCATCAATTCTGACATTCGCTATTGTTCTCTATTTGAATATGAACTAGTGGCGGAAAATGAAAACGCAATTGGGGTGCTATATTGGAGTTCAATGGCATGCAATTGGAATTCAGTGGGGGTGCTATATTTAGGGTTAGATGAATGTTGTGGAAAATGGGAGTGCAATTGGAGTTCAGTGGCACCCCCAAACAGTGCATCACCCCAAGTTTCTATTTAAACAGTTCTTCATTCTCTCTCTTCCCATTCACTCCATTATTTAAATATAAACATGTGGTGGAAAAATGGGGTGCAATCGAGGTGTTGCAAAACAGGTGTGCTATAGAGCTCCATATATATATATGTATGTATATGTGTGTGTGTGTGTGTGTGTGTATATATATATATATATATATATAGAGAGAGAGAGAGAGAGAGAGAGAGAGAGAGAGAGGACCGATTGGGGGCACCCCTGTTGCACCCCCTACCGTTTGTGAGCTACGGCGATCCAAATCGAACATGAATTTGTAGATGTTCAATCCACACATGTATAACGATCTATCCAAAATTTGAGTTTGTTCCGACATTCGTATAATAATATATATATATTTGATGTTTAAATTTAACGGTTTGAATAAATGTCTGAACGGTGAATAATTGAGCTATGATTTTGAAAATGTTACGAATGTCGGAACGAGCTCAAATTTTGGATAGATCATTATGCATGTGTTGATTGAACATCTACAAATTCTCGTTCGATTTGGATCGCCATAGCTCGCGAACGGTAGGGGATGCAACGGGGGTGCTCACAAACAGGGGTGCCCCCGATCGCTCCTCACACACACACACATACATATATATATGTGTATATATATATATATATATGTGTGTGTGTGTGTGTTACGGCATGCGCTTCGTGAGTTGTTTTCTAAAAAGTATATATGATTAATATATTGAAGAGGTTTTTTTTTTTTTTTTTTTTTTTTTTTTTACAAATATTTAGTCATGTTTTTATGTTGAAATCATGTATAGTTAATTTTTTTTTTAATTCCTATGTTGCAACATCTATTTTTTTATCAGTTCGAATTTTATTTATGTTCATAATTAATATATTATGCTTATTTGTAAGATCCTAATTTTAAGCATGGAGGGAGAATTTGAATTTGTAAACAAGTTTGACTGTTATATTTTATTTTTAATGGGTATTGAGATTTATTAATATATGTAGAGGGGTATTGAAATTTATTAATATATGTAGAGAGGCCCTTTGATTTCTAGTAATCAATTTAAAGTAGAATTTTTAAATATAAGCTTATGTGTTAGATCCTATTTTCAAGCCATATTATTATCCACTAGTGTTTATTGGGGGACATTTCAAATTGGGACAGTTTGGCTCAGGTCTAGTTTCAGTTTCAAAATACAAAAAAACTCCGTCTTAAAACTTCATAAATTAGGTCTCTGTTTTTCGAAAATCATCAAAAAAAAAAAAAAAAAAACAACAACGTAAAATTTGCCGAACTTCGAAATTTAATTCAACCCATAATCATCCCCAAATTCATGCAAGAAAACTACAAAAAATGATTCATAAACAAAAATAAAAAATATTCATGTTCCAGCGAATTTCAGCAATTTTTCGAAAAATTGCAGACATCGCAGCAATTATTTAAGAAAATCGCAGGTTTTCACGCAATTTTTGCTAATTTGCGTCAAAATTTTAAATTCAAAACCTACACTTATTTAAACATCGAAGAATTGCAGAAAAATCATCAGAAAAACGATGAAAATTGCATACAATTGAAAAATGTTTCATCTTCAGTAAATTGCTGAAAGAGTTGCAACAGTTGGCAAAATTTGCAGACATAGCTGCAACTTCTTCATATAGTAACATTTTTGCACTATACTGTAAAATAGTTACGGATATGTCTGCAATTATTCATAATAATTGCAGACGTTGCTGCAACTATTCTTTCCTCTTTTAATATATGCAGTGCAACAGTTATTCACGAAACGTGCTCATATTTCAGCTTTTTTTTTTGATGCAGAATCCTTCCGTGAATAGTTACATTTTTTGAATTTTTTTTGTACAGCAGCGCAAAAAACATGGAAGTGTGATGCTATTGTAAAACAGGGACCCGATTTGAAATGTAAACTTACATAGGGAGCTGCTCTGAATGATCATTGAAAATAGGAATGCCTCCCTAATTTCCATTTTTGAATTAGCAAATGAAATATTCACTAGATCGTACTTTTCAGTACAACTAAAATTTTATACTGTCTAGGGGCGTTATTGGTAGTTCATGTTGATACCAAAAATGTGTGACACCAAAGGTATTACAACTATTAATAAAGATAAGTGGATGAAATCTTCTAATTTATTTATTGGAAATGTTATTTTGCTAACACATTTGATAGTTTCCTTTTATCTGTATATGCTATCAAAGGACTGCTTCATGCATGCTATTTTTTGGAAATCAGGAAAACCGTGACTAGGCAAGGTCTGGAAATTTGCCTATGCCTAGTATTTTAAACACCGAGCAATTTCTAAGCTTTGGTAGGCTTTTTTGCACTTGATTAGCCGCCTTCAAAATAACTGTATGAGCTAAATATCATTTTGCATGCTAATTAGCCACCTTCCAAATCACCATGCAAGCTAGTTTATTGGATGTCATTTACGTATTATTTCCAAAAAAGAAAAGAAAAGAAGAAGTGTTCGTACTATTCGTTAGTTATTATCATACGGAGGCTTGCAGTATCATTGACAAATCAATAAATGAAGATATTGTTGAACCGCAAAGCATATCTCGTATAATGATTTGCTATTACAAACATGAAATAGTTTTGTCTAATTATTTCATTACCAAAGACTGGCTGCTGAAAGAGATGTATTTACCTGTCAAAGATTAAGTGTGAATGGATAATGCAAAGATATTCCTGGCTCTACAAAACACTCAAGCCTTATAGTTAGTTACTGTATTTTTGTCGTATATATGTAATTGCCATCATATCTCCTTATTCAACCATAATTAGACTCCGACAAACCATTCCTAAGGCTAAATAGGTTGACTCCATGCTATATGGAAATATATGGTTACTATATCAAATTCTTATCAGCTATTATCTTGTCATACAGCCTTGCAATTGCCAAAGAGGGTGAGCTTTCAATTGGAACTATTGATGATATTCAGAAGCTTCATATTCGCTCAATTGCATTGGGAGAGCATGCACGGCGTATCTGCCATCAGGAGCAGTCACGGACTTTTGCAATATGTAGTTACAAAAACTGCCCTACTAACACAGAAGAAACCGAAACGCATTTCCTTCGATTGCTAGATGATCAAACATTTGAATTTAAATCGACTTATCAGTTGGATACTTATGAGAATGGTTGCTCCATCATTAGTTGTTCCTTCTCAGATGATAACAATGTTTACTATTGTGTAGGAACCGCGTATGTTTTACCTGAAGAAAATGAACCGACCAAAGTAAGAATCCGCTTTATGTTATTATTATATCTTCATCGCTTCATTCTTTGCTAATTCCTGATTACATCGTACATTTGTTCCGTTCATTTCTCATTGTTTGTATTTGTGTTGCTACCATTTCTGCCTGATATGCTTGTTTTGTTATTCTTTTTTTTTTTTTTTTTTTTTTTTTTTTGGCTGTGAATAAGCTTCCTTAGATGGTGGTTATTTAAAAGACAATAAAGTATTATTTTTACAAATGGCGTCCTTGTTATATGGTTTGTGTATGTACTTACCTTACATTTTTTTTCACAAAATTTTATGTTTGGAATAATATAATTCATCTTTTTGGGGACAATGTTAACGAGAAATCTATTTCTTGGGCATGGGTGTGTATATTCAAATTTCAGTTGGAAACATGAGCTATATTATTGTCTGCTGTCGAATCACTTCAAAGACAAAAAAAGTTTAAGTTGTATAATTTCTTCTTGTAGGGGCGTATTCTAGTGTTTGCTGTTGAAGATGGAAAGCTACAGTTAATCACTGAAAAAGAAACAAAAGGAGCTGTATATTCCCTTAATGCTTTCAATGGAAAATTGTTGGTAGCTATAAATCAGAAGATTCAATTGTACAAATGGATGCTTAGAGAAGATGGTTCACGAGAACTTCAGTCTGAATGTGGGCACCATGGTCATATACTAGCTTTGTATGTTCAAACACGTGGTGACTTCATCGTAGTCGGCGATTTGATGAAATCTATATCCCTTTTGCTGTACAAGGTATGTTATGCTATGACAAACTTCCAATCTTTGTCAAGTTCAACCTTTATTCTTCTTCCATGATTTGGTACAATATATTCATAAATTTATCACTATCTGACATATTAATGTGTGCTTTTTATCTGGTCAATTTTTGTTTTCTATATCTAAGTTGTGGTTGGGACTATACTAACAGAATCTGTTCTAATAGAAACATCTTCAATAAAAATTTGGAACAGTCCCTTGGATGGTGTTTGTGACTTCTGTAAATATATGTAAATATTACAATTTGAATCGTTTTTCATATCAGCTTTTGCTAACTTTGATCCGGTTTCTGAATTTGGGTTTGGTATTTGAGTAATATCATTCAGTCCTACTGAAATAAAAACAAAGCAATTCAAACTTCATCATTATAAATAAAAAAAGATGGAACATGATGAAATATTAATGTAGTTTTTGGCTTGAAAACAACGTGGGAAAGAAGTTCTAAAATCTTGCTCATTTCAACAAAGGGAAAGAGGCGGAAGGAAGAAGAGGGAAAACAGGGAAATGGGGTTTTCAAATTAAATATTAAAATCAATTTTCAATTCGATTGTTTTCCACCTCATCCCCCTCCATGCATTTTTAAAGTACTCGTTGAAGACACAAAATACAGAACACAGGCAAACACAATTGATTTAAAATCAAAACATCAAAGTTAAGTTCAAAAATACAAATTATTGTTGTGTGATTTTGAGAATACGTTTTGGGAGCCTTTCAAGTAGTTTTGACAAATTTTTATGTGTTGGGATGGTCAAGTAAATTGGGAAAAAAGTTGGTTATAAAATTTGAAACAAGTCATGAGCAAGTATTTGTTACTTATGCCTTATCAATTTATTTTACCACTTTTCAAATCAGAAAATTAAGTTGTTAAACACTTCAAATTACAAAACTAGGTTTGGCTGAGCATTTGGTAGGATATGAGTGCAATCAAATTGGAATCAATTTTTTTGAAAATTAGACCAAATCGTATTAATGTCGTTTGATTCAGTCTCTAAATGGTTTAACCGAACTTAAAAGGTAAGAAATTATAGTGTGGTATTATTCAAAACTCAAAAGAAAACATAAATTTATATTTGGAAAGATTTTATTGTGTTTTTCATGTTTATAAGGAAAATTAACTTATTTTCTGCAATTTTTTCTTTCTTTCTCTGAACCTATTTTAAAAAGCATTATAATATGGTGAATTTGAATAATAAAAGTTTGGTTATCTTGGCCAAACTGATCTTACCTGGATGCGAACTGAATTCAAAACAATTCATTTTCAGAACCAAAATGAACTGACTGATTTGAACTTTCTAGATCAGGTAATTCGGTTCCAACTGAATGTTGCTTGCATTGGGGAACTATTGATGACACAAATTTCTCCATTTCATCTTAAATCTGTACCTTGCATTCGTGTACTAATTATTTAATTATTTGCATCTTATCTCAGCACGAGGAAGGAGCAATCGAAGAGAGAGCACGAGACTACAACGCAAACTGGATGACCGCGGTGGAAATCCTGAGTGACGACATCTACCTAGGCGCTGAAAACAACTTCAACCTGTTCACCGTGCGCAGGAACAGTGAAGGCGCGACCGACGAGGAGCGTGGCCGCCTCGAGGTGGTGGGCGAGTTCCACCTGGGCGAGTTCATCAACCGCTTCAGGCACGGTTCCCTGGTCATGCGCCTGCCCGACTCCGAGATCAGCCAGATTCCAACCGTGATATTCGGCACCGTGAACGGGGTCATAGGTGTGATCGCTTCCCTACCCCGTGATCTTTACCTGTTTCTTGAAAGGCTTCAGGGTTGCCTCAACAAGGTCATCAAAGGGGTGGGAGGACTACTGCATGATCAGTGGCGGTCTTTCTACAACGAGAAGAGGACGTGTGAGGCCCGTAATTTTTTGGATGGTGATTTGATCGAGTCGTTCCTTGATTTGAGCAGAGGAAAGATGGAGGAGGTGGCCAGTGCAATGGATGTTCCGGTTGAGGAGCTTTGCAGGAAGGTTGAGGAGCTCACTAGGCTGCATTAGAGTTTTTCAATCCATGTATTTGTAATGTAACTCTAGCGGTTTTTGCTTACCATTTTGTTTATTGTTGAACTTATGGCTCATTTGTGTGCTGGTTAGGATAAAAAAGAAAAGTTTAGTTTGTTGCGATTCTTGTAAAATTTGTGCTATTTACATCATCGCTGCCCTTTATCCCCGTGCTTTATGATGGATGCCATTGTCTCAATTATTTCCCTTGCCACAGAGTGGAAGAGATGATAACGAGTCCTGTTCGTTCTGGGACACATTGATAAAGGGTTTAGTAATTATTTTGTCGTGATCGTTGCATGCATGTTTTTTTAGTCCTTTTCTAAGCAAACTGCTATAAAATTAAAATTATTATTTTTGTTTTGTGATTTATGGTTTTCGTATTTGAATGGTGTTCATTTTTAAATACGAACGAGTCTTACTATGTTAATTTTTAGAATTTGACATTGCTATAAAAGAAATGAGTATTTGTTAATGATATTAATTTGATTAATGTGAAATCTAAGATGGTATTTGGTTAGAAAATGCATTTTGTGTTCTTGGTTTTTAGCATGTCAAAGGATATGAAAAGATGGTTGTTATATTGTTTTAGAAGACAATTTTCGATCTTGTATGATAAAATCATTATTTGAATCAAGCATTTTCCATTACAAGGCTCATATTTCAACCTAATGCTACGTTAGTTTTTGTTGATGTCTGCTTATAAGATATTGTATTTTTGTTTGATGCATTTGACATTTGAGATTATTTTATTTTTAGCCTACGATTTCACGTTGTCATAATTTTCATCTTCAATGCCATCTAAGGAAATGTAGGAGAGAGAGAACAAGACATGGAAAACCAAAAATAACATTATCCATCAAAAACTGAAAATTGCAGGAACTTATGTATGATTAATTGAAGAGAATTAAGAAAATTAAAGTTTTTTTTTTTTTTCTTTCTTTCCTTTTTTTTTTTTTTTAATTTACTTTTCTACTAAATGTAGTTGGATATGTTAACCACGAAATATAAACCTTCAAATGAATGCGCAAACCTAGAAGTGTGGAAGATAAATGGAAGATCTGGAACTTTTAGAATCGAGGCGACAACAGATAATTCTTTTACTTTACTATTATTTATTTATTTAATTTTACTACATAAACGCTATAACTATGAAAATGCTTGTGATAGAAGGTAACTAAGAAGAGCACTAGTAGTTTTATACAAAGTTGTCAGGGAATTTTCAGAGAAAATAGAAATAGACTATTAAAAAAATTAAAATAGAAGCGAATACAATAGAATGAACTATTTTCTTCCATTTCCTATTATTTATCAGTAGGCTAATCGATTATATAAAATTATATATGCGCACACTTTATTTGGGTTAGAAATACACAAATATATAAAGTAATGGATACTTTGATTTTATAACATCACTTCTAAACTTAAGTAAAAATTACACATTAAGTATAATATTTAACCAATTTATATGTATTGAATAATATAAATAGTTCATAAAAATATATTATCGTTGTCGGATTTATTGTAATAAAAATAATATATTCTTGGGATTAGCTAAAATATTATAGTTAATCAATATATTATAAATATTTTAAAATAATTATATAAATGACTAAAAATAATAATTTTTAAACTTAGTAAATATAGATTAAATTAATATTTGAGTAATATATAAAATGATTATATATGTTATTATTAAATATTAAACATTAAAATAATATAGTTTTATTTTAAAATATTTCTTAAAATGTCGAGGATCACTAGCTCAAGTAGCAAGTAGTGATGCCCGTTAGGCCAAGGTTCTAAAGCCTTGGGTCTGATCTTTCAAGACGTCAAAATATGTGCTACTTAAATGAAGTGCAGAATAATGTGGTAGTTTTACTATTTTCCATGAGCAGGAGTGTGTGTATAACACTGATCGGTCCTTCCGACCTTCACCGAATCAAAACACTTTTTGGTGATCGTGCTATGATCTTTTCATCCTTTTCGATCTCAACGACACTAAAGATTATATTCGTAATACCGAATTTAATATTATGGGCAAATAGATAACCGCTATGAGCTCTTACAAGAGTAGGTTTCCTCTGATGACTGGTAAATAAAAAGAAAATTGATAAATACAAAATAAAGTTGGTTATCATATTTTGTGATATTTACGCAAAAGAAAAAAAATATCTTGTAATTACGAGCCATTGCATAGAAATTATTATACTAAATATGGAAATATATTACAAAAACCTCGGTCACTAACTTATTAAGCTATGACTAGTCGTAGAAAGAAAATATAAAGAGAAGTGGAAAACGTAACAAACATGAAAAAGATATATATAAAGAAAGTAACCAAGTTTAATACTTGACGAAGTAAAGTGTAGACAGAGTTCGAGTAGAAAAGATGAGAACAGTAAAAGATTTAAAAGACAGATAAAGAGCAGAGAAAGAATAGTATAAATACTAAGGGAAACAACCAATGTTTTACGGGTAGAAATGATGAAGTATGCCTATCTTCTAGAAGTATGCCATGTAATGTAGTTCAAAATTAATTGTTACTATCCTATGGCGACGTTTATTATTTTACACAGAACAACCAGCACTCCGCATCCAATGGCATTCACAGGAGTTGATATAATAATATTTCGCATCCAACTTATTAAGGTTTACCTATTTGTCGGGCACGCAAATAAAATCTTTACTCAACAGCTAATCCATTTACCTGTTCAAACATATATAATGCACACGTATGTATTTCTATCTATTTTCTAATCAGTTCAATGTGTGATTTAATTGAATAAATCCTACCATTATTCTATTGTTGATTAAATAAACTATTGTTTCAATAATTTTAATTAATCAAATCTACTATCACACCATGCAAACAACAAGCAATTTGTTTTTAACTTTTCAAAAATATACTAATCGATTCATATATTCCTTTACTTTTCAAATATATATCTTTTATATATTCAAAAATTATATTTCTAAAACCAGACTATAAATATAATCACAAATACGTTATTTAAAACATATTACTCTCGACTCGTTATGGGGCTCTTCTGACCCCATCTCTAACGAGCTGTTCTGATTCTGCTGTACTCATACTAGGATATTGTTGATCCTATCTGTAATGAGTTATTCGTCCTAGAACACTACTGGTTCTATTTCTGACGAGTTCGTTAATATGTTATATTCCAGAACTAAGCTTAACCAAAGCTCTGATACCACGTTGGGACGGCCCCAATTCCCGTACTGACGGTGACAAGGGTTATCTTTGGAATATAACACAGAAACAGATAATAGCAGAATAGAATTAAATAAATACACCAGATAATGAACAATGGAATATACTGGATAAACGTAATTATCAGAGTTACACAGTATACAGGATCATACTTAGTACAAATACAGTTCAGCTATACATAAATGTCTACAGCGGAAACAAACAAAATATGTACAATAGGAGCTGAACAGCATAAAAAGAGATAAATAATAGAATCCATCTTCAGCTCCAGCTATCCAGAAAGAGCCAGCTAAACCTGAATACAAGGCTGCCCGTGTAGAAAAAGGGGCACCCGAGTTTGAAAGTGAAACAAACTACGAATCAGTCATGGGACTGGTATGAGAAATCTACTTAACACATTTATAATATGGCTAATCACAAGACCACGCCACTTTCGTGGAACGGGTTTACTCCATTGGATTGCCAGTGCTTTAAAACAATCATTCTTTTAAACATCGCAATGCTTCTTATAAAAATGAAGCCATTATAAGACTCAGTTCCCATCACACAATGCAACGCAAACCGGAGGATAGAGTTTTTACCTTATAATGGCCAAGATATGCTTAATACGAATAAAACAAAAGTATTTGATATTACTACTAGTGTTATATGTTTCAAAAACAAATTCAAATCATAACTATCAATCATAGACGACATGAGCGTCCCATGCCACTATGTCGCCAAATATATATACAATCGAAACCGCACAGTCACGTATTTGGAAATTGGATTTCCGTCATGAACCAAGGCAAAAGATAGTCCTTACCGACTTCGAGACAATCTAGCCCATGTCTCAGGGTCAGAGCGCATCGACCCTTGGATCGTCAGGGCCGGTCCACCGATGTGGATTAAAATTCCTGAACACTACGTTTCCCCGCCCTATGGGGCGTAAATGAGCCAACGAATGACTCAATCGAACCCGGGTCGTCCGATCTAACCGAGGCGCCTCGCAACAGTAACAACCACATAAGTAAAATGTCAGGCCGTGTAAAAACACTGACACAACTCCTAGCTAGAAAGAAACGCATGCCCTCCCTGAGGTCCTTCTCCGGTTTCTGGTTCATACCGGGGAGTGAGGCTCGCGAATTCACGTTATACACAAAGCTACGCCACACAGGCGGTGCTTTGATCATCACCACAAGACTTTGCTTTTCAACAGAAGCCCTGATCATTTGCCACTTAGGCGTGCCACACTAGCAATTCATGCCATGCGACTGATGTCCATCGATATACAACCTTTGAGCTCATACGTTTCAGAGAAGGGCGTTAAGAAAAAGAATAAATTCTCCGCCGCCAAATAGATGTATATTTAATAGAGATCAATCAACACAGAATAAAATCCAATGTCAGACACACAGTCCATTTACAAGTCCGTTCTGGGTCTGAACGAAACCGGAGGCACTATATACCTCGCAAACCCATCGACCACCACGTACGTCTGGACGATCACCACTCATTATCCATATTTCGGGATGCCTCCCAATCAGGATCTCGGTTACCATCCAAACGAGGTGAAGATCTCCGGTCTTCGACCACCGTCTTCATCTTCGACTTTCAATTGTCGGTCAATTATTCGAAATGAGAATTAACTCGGCCTTTTCAAATAATTCACGGATATTTAGAATTTCAAATCAATTTATTTCAATGGTTAAATCATTCGACAACACCAATTTTGTTCTTTAATGTAATTTTCACACCAAACACATTCAACCATCAAATACCACATAAATCGAGCAAATTCAGTTTATTTCCATTCCATATCGTTTATGATATTTTATAACGATTTATCACTATTTTTATTTATTTTAAAATAGCCTATTTATTCCAAACGACGCTTCGGGCCTAACGCGGCCGTGGCGCTGTTTTTCTTCAGATTTGATTTACACATATCTGAAAATCTAACCGTTGGATCTTCACAAAATTTACATCATTAGAAAGATCTTTTCAAAACGAATCCAACGGTTCCAGTATCGGGAAAATCCGACGGTCGGATCTCCCGGTATCATCGTTTGAAGTTTCGATTTCAAAATACGAACTGCAGTGTCGTTATTCGATTAAATATAATTATATATATATATATATATATATATATATATAAATATAATCGATTCTAGAGCTGTTTTTCTTCAGATTTGAATTAAACATTCCAGACAATCCAACCGTTGGATTTTTACAAAGTTAGTGCCGTTGGAAAGATATTTCCAAAGCGAACCCAACGGTTGCGATTTCAGGAAAATCCGATGGTCGGATCTCCTGTACTAATCGTTTGAAATCACGGTTTCAAAGTACGAACTACAGCGTCGTTATTCGATATTTCAATTCTATTTATATATATATATATATCGATTCATCGATTTCAAAGCTATATTCATTTCATACATTTGATAAAAATGATATTTTTATCAAACTATCTCCTATTTCAACACTTCACTATATTTGACAACTCATGTATATAATAAAAATGTGATTTTTATTGTAAAACCATTTGTTTCAAAACAATATTATTTTATATAGTTCATATAGGTAATAAAAATGGGATTTTTATTTTAAAAGAATTTATTTCAAAACTCGACTATTTTATATAGTTCATATAGATGGTAAAAATGTGATTTTTATATTTAAAACACGAACATCATTCAACACATGAATTTCTAATCAACGAATGAGTTTCAATTCAACACATGAAGGTTTTCTATTCAACGAATAAATATAGTTTCAACAAATGAAAATAATTCAAACACATGATTATTATTCAAAATTTCGGCAGCATAACGACAGGGTAGTTAAAACCGGGACCGTCCCTAGTACGGCTCCTCGCTCTACCTTAAAACCTCGCGGGTTTTGACAATGGGGAATCATGCATCTAATTCGCACGCAGACGGCATGTATATTTATTTCATTTCCACAAACTAATCCTATATGGTTTCAACCAAATATTTCTCAACCACAAACGGGTATTTTTCAACCACAATCAATCAATATCAACCACAAACAATTCCAATCAACCATTCGCTATCAATCAATTTCCACACCAGTAATAAAAATGGGATTTTTATTTTAAAAGAATTTATTTCAACACGTATATTTTTTTTTACCACGCATATATAACTTATGCATCGAACGTACAACTTATACAACGCTTATACATGAGGTGTACAACGCTTATATAACTCATACATTGACTATATAATTTATACATCGTCGTTTTCCATATCGTTTATAAATTAGAAATCTCACTTTGGGTTCCACTCCACCAAAAATAGCAGAAGGCTCAGAAAAATATGCGGTCTCTTCTAGAATGTAGAAGACGTCCACACGAGTCCACTGTCTCTTATTTCACTGAATTTCGTCCAGAAACGAAAAAGATATGATTTTTACAAGGTTTGCAATGGTTTAAAGGTGTTAAAAATCATTTCAGAAAATAAAACCCATACCTTTCTATTTCTGTTCAAAACTAGGTTTCGATCTCGTGAAAACCATCGTGCGTTGTTGAGATCGGGTTGCACCACATCCAAGAGCTTCGAGAGGCGCTCAAGCGGAGGTAGGTGGGCCCCCACTCGGTGTCACGGTGGCTGAGATATCGGGGACGACGCGGCGGCGCTTCTCGGCGTTGAATCTCGAAAAATACACCACTAGAGAAGCTCCAATTGATATGGATTTGAAGAGCGAGGGAAGGGCTTCAAAATTCTCCAAAGGGTCGATGGGTTTTATGGCTTGTGGAGGGAGAAAATGATGAGAGAAGGAGGGAAGGGGTAGCCGCGTTCGTTTCAGGCGCATCGGGGAAGAAGAAAGGATGAGGGCCAATAGGGATTTTTTATTTTATTTTATAATTTTTAAATTCTCTAAAATACCCCTTTCACACACGAACCCCAATCCAAACCCAACGACTGTCGTCCCTAGCGTTTTACCCCCATTCCGAACACAATGGGATATGTTTCGAAGGCCCATTCGAATGTTTCAGTCAGTTTTCCTTCAAATTAAAATATAAAACATTCAATATTTAATTTGAACGTACATTTCAATTTGCCAGGGCCACAAACTGATTCGAAAAATTCCAGAAAAATAAATCTGGCTATGTTTTGACGAAACGGTCCCAACAAAACTAGTTTCGTCGAATTCTGAGACCGTTTGCAAAAAGGCCCATTTCTGGTCGATCCAATTTAACTATAATTGATCAAAACACGTTTTCCTTTGCCACGCTCACATATTAGCTTCAAAAATTATGAAATTTGAAACCTAGCAATAACTTCACATCCCGGATCCAACAAAAGTGGTTTCGTCAAATTCCGAGGTCGTATGCAAAATGGCCATTTTCACGGGCTATATAAATTCCATAGCGACCTTTCTGAAAATTCATTTGGCCATAACTTTTGCTTTCCGCTATGAAACTTCGATTTTTCAGATTCGTTAGAAAGGTATCCACTAACAAATTTAAATATTTTTGGTTTCACTCAAATTCGTTTTGTTTTGCACCCGGTACAGTCAGTTGAAGTTTGAATTCAAATTTTGAAACTATCGCGCCATTTCAGGCCTTGTTTATAATTAGAATTAATTATATTCATTTTCAAACGTCGATTCAAACTCACTTTTCTTTGCTATTATTTAAAATATTTATTTTAAATATTTAAAATCCATTATTTTAGCCAATTTAAAAATTTTAAATTGGTTCAGATTTTCTGGGTCGTTACAATCTCCCCCACTTAAAACTTTTCGTCCCCGAAAAGGAACAAAGTCGAAAGTGTTTTGATTAATCAACTCTACGTTCAATCTGGCTTTCATTCTCCAACTTTTCAGTTTCTAAGAATTTTCAAATTCTTCAAAAATTTGGCTAGAACCCGGAATTTTCGAGAAATTTCGCCATAACCTCCTTTGTACGGGGAGAGGTTTGGAAATTTATTGGACCGTATTAGGTACCCAATAAATCCTAATAAGCATACATATATTTATAGTGATATATTCTGGTGTTTACAGGGGAGCGTGTATTGATAATAACTCCAGAGAATAAATTCTCGTCACCCTGTCAAAGCCTGAGGGAGTGTGTATTTTAAATGCTCCAGAGGATAAATCCTCGTCACCTCGTCCCGTGTGGGAAATAAATAGTCCATGTGCCGTATCTAATAACTAGAGAGACGTGATTATTGTCAACTCCAGACCCGTGTGGGGTTTTTATTAATCTGGCAATTTAATCGTTACAATTTAAATAGTCCATATCAGTCATCAGTTCAACCTGTAAAATATAGTCATCGCCATACAAGCCTCTCGCTCATATGGTAAATCTTCCACCTCGTCACACAAGCTCCAAATGCTTATGTGGTATATGATGAAGTATGCCTATCTTCCAGAAGTATGCCATGTAATGTAGTTCAAAATTAATTGTTACTATCCTATGGCGACGTTTATTATTTCACACAGAACAACCAGCACTCCGCATCCAATGGCATTCACAGGAGTTGATATAATAATATTCCGCATCCAACTCATTAAGGTTTACCTATTTGTCGGGCATGCAAATAAAATCTTTACTCAACAGGTAATCCATTTACCTGTTCAAACATATATAATGCACACATATATATTTTTATCTATTTTCTAATCAGTTCAATGTGTGATTTAATTGAATAAATCCTACCATTATTCTATTGTTGATTAAATAAACTATTGTTTCAATAATTTTAATTAATCAAATCTACTATCACACCATGCAAACAACAAGCAATTTGTTTTTAACTTTTCAAAAATATACTAATCGATTCATATATTCCTTTACTTTTCAAATATATATCTTTTATATATTCAAAAATTATATTTCTAAAACCAGACTATAAATATAATCACAAATACATTATTTAAAACATATTACTCTCGACTCGTTCTGGGGCACTTCTGACCCCATCTCTAACGAGTCGTTCTGATTCTGCTGTACTCATACTAGGATATTGCTGATCCTATCTGTAATGAGCTATTCATCCTAAAACACTACTGGTTCTATTTCTGACGAGTTCGTTAATATGTTATATTCTAGAACTAAGCTTAACCAAAGCTCTGATACCACGTTGGGATGACCCCAATTCCCGTACTGACGGTGACAAGGGTTATCTTTGGAATATATCACAGAAACAGATAATAGCACAATAGAATTAAATAAATACACCAGATAATGAACAATGGAATATACTGGATAAACGTAATCATCAGAGTTACACAGTATACAGGATCATACTTAGTACAAATACAGTTCAGCTATACATAAATGTCTACAGCGGAAACAAACAAAATATGTACAATAGGAGCTGAACAGCATAAAAAGAGATAAATAATAGAATCCATCTTCAGCTCTAGCTATCCAGAAAGAGCCAGCTAAACCTGAATACAAGGCTGCCCATGTAGAAAAAGGGCACCCGAGTTTGAAAGTGAAACAAACTACGAGTCAGTCATGGGACTGGTATGAGAAATCTACTCAACACATTTATAATATGGCTAATCACAGGACCACGCCACTTTCGTGGAACGGGTTTACTCCATTGGATTGCCAGTGCTTTAAAACAAATCATTCTTTTAAACATCGCAATGCTTCTTATAAAAATGAAGCCATTATAAGACTCAGTTCCCATCACACAATGCAACACAAACCGGAGGATAGAGTTTTTACCTTATAATGGCCAAGATATGCTTAATACGAATAAAAAAAAGCATTTGATATTACTACTAGTGTTATATGTTTCAAAAACAATTTCAAATCATAACTATCAATCATAGACGACATGAGCGTCCCATGCCACTATGTCGCCAAATATATATACAATCGAAACCGCACAGTCACGTATTTGGAAATTGGATTTCCGTCATGAACCAAGGAAAAAGATAGTCCTTACCGACTTCGAGACAATCTAGCCCATGTCCCAGGGTCAGAGCGCATCGACCCTTGGATCGTCAGGGCCGGTCCACCGATGTGGATTAAAATTCCTGAACACTACGTTTCCCCGCCCTATAGGGCGTAAATGAGCCAACGAATGACTCTATCGGACCCGGATCGTCCGATCTAACCGAGGCGCCTCGCAACAGTAACGACCACATAAGTAAAATGTCAGGCCGTGTAAAAACACTGACACAACTCCTAGCTAGAAAGAAATGCATGCCCTCCCTGAGGTCCTTCTCCCGTTTCTGGTTCATACCTGGGAGTGAGGCTCGCGAATTCACGTTATACACAAAGCTACGCCACACAGGCGGTGCTTTGATCATCACCACAAGACTTTGCTTTTCAACAGAAGCCCTGATCATTTGCCACTTAGGCATGCCACACTAGCAATTCATGCCATGCGACTGATGTCCATCGATATACAACCTCTGAGCTCATATGTTTCAGTGAAGGACATTAAGCAAAAGAATAAATTCTCTGCTGCCAAACAGATGTATATTTAATAGAGATCAATCAACACAGAATAAAATCCAATGTCAGACACACAGTCCATTTACAAGTCCGTTCTGGGTCTGAACGAAACCGGAGGCACTATATACCTCGCAAACCCATTGACCACCACGTACGTCTGGACGATCACCACTCATTATCCATATTTCGGGATGCCTCCCAATCAGGACCTCGGTTACCATCCAAACGAGGTGAAGATCTCCGGTCTTTGACCACCGTCTTCATCTTCGACTTTCAATCGTCGGTCAACTATTTGAAATGAGAATTAACTCAGCCTTTTCAAATAATTCATGGATATTTAGAATTTCAAATCAATTTATTTCAATGGTTAAATCATTCGACAACACCAATTTTGTTCTTTAATGTAATTTTCACACCAAACACATTCAACCATCAAATACCACATAAATCGAGCAAATTCAGTTTATTTCCATTCCATATCGTTTATGATATTTTATAACGATTTATCGCTATTTTTATTTATTTTAAAATAGCCTATTTATTCCAAACGACGCTTCGGGCCGTAACGCGGCCGTGGCGCTATTTTTCTTCAGATTTGATTTACACATATCTGAAAATCTAACCGTTGGATCTTCACAAAATTTACATCATTAGAAAGATCTTTTCAAAACGAATCCAACGGTTCTAGTTTCGGGAAAATCCGACGGTCGGATCTCCCGGTATCATCGTTTGAAATTTCGATTTCAAAATACGAACTGCAGTGTCATTATTCGATTAAATATAATTATATATATATATATATATATATATATATATATAAATATAATCGATTCTGGCGCTGTTTTTCTTCAGATTTAAATTAAACATTCCAGACAATCCAACCGTTGGATTTTTACAAAGTTGGTGCCGTTGGAAAGATATTTCCAAAGCGAACCCAACGGTTGCGATTTCAGGAAAATCCGATGGTCGGATCTCCCGTACTAATCGTTTGAAATCACGATTTCAAAGTACGAACTGCAGCGTCGTTATTCGATATATTTCAATTCTATTTATATATATATATATTGATTCGTCGATTTCAAAGCTATATTCTTTTCATACATTTGATAAGAATGATATTTTTATCAAACTGTCTCCTATTTCAACACTTCACTATATTTGACAACTCATGTATATAATAAAAATGTGATTTTTATTGTAAAACCATTTGTTTCAAAACAATATTATTTTATATAGTTCATATAGGTAATAAAAATGGGATTTTTATTTTAAAAGTATTTATTTCAAAACTCGACTATTTTATATAGTTCATATAGATGGTAAAAATGTGATTTTTATATTTAAAACACGAACACCATTCAACACATGAATTTCTAATCAACGAATGAGTTTCAATTCAGCACATAAAGGTTTTCTATTCAACGAATAAATATAGTTTCAACAAATGAAAATAATTCTAACACATGAATATTATTCAAAATTTCGGTAGCATAACGGCAGGGTAGTTAAAACCGGGAACGTCCCTAGTACGGCTCCTTGCTCTACCTTAAAACCTCGCGGTTTTTGACAATGGAGAATCATGCATCTAGTTCGCACGCAGGCGGCATGTATATTTATTTCATTCCCACAAATTAATCCTATGTGGTTTCAACCAAATATTTCTCAACCACAAACGGGTATTTTTCAAGCACAATCAATCAATATCAACCACAAACAATTCCAATCAACCATTCGCTATCAATCAATTTCCACACCAGTAATAAAAATGGGATTTTTATTTTAAAAGAATTTATTTCAAAACTCGACTATTTTATATAGTTCATATAGATGGTAAAAATGTGATTTTTATATTTAAAACACGAACACCATTCAACACATTAATTTCTAATCAACGAATGAGTTTCAATTCAACACATGAAGGTTTTCTATTCAACGAATAAATATAGTTTCAACAAATGAAAATAATTCAAACACATGAATATTATTCAAAATTTCGGCAGCATAACGGCAGGGTAGTTAAAACCGGGACCGTCCCTAGTACGACTCCTCGCTCTACCTTAAAACCTCGCGGTTTTTGACAATGGGGAATCATGCATCTAGTTCGCACGCAGGTGGCATGTATATTTATTTCATTTCCACAAACTAATCCTATGTGGTTTCAACCAAATATTTCTCAACCACAAACGGGTATTTTTCAACCATAATCAATCAATATCAACCACAAACAATTCCAATCAACCATTCGCTATCAATCAATTTCCACACCAGTAATAAAAATGGGATTTTTATTTTAAAAGAATTTATTTCAACACATTTTTTTTACCACGCATATGTAACTTATACATCGAACGTACAACTTTTACAACGCTTATACATGAGATGTACAACGCTTATATAACTCATACATCGACTATATAATTTATACATCGTCGTTTTCCATATCGTTTATAAATTAGAAATCTCACTTTGGGTTCCACTCCACCAAAAATAGCAGAAGGCTCAGAAAAATATGCGGTCTCTTCTAGAATGTAGAAGACGTCCACACGAGTCCACTGTCTCTTGTTTCACTGAATTTCGTCCAGAAACGAAAAAGATATGATTTTTACAAGGTTTGCAACGATTTAAAGGTGTTAAAAATCATTTCAGAAAATAAAACCCGTACCTTTCTATTTCTGTTCAAAACTAGGTTTCGATCTCTCGTGAAAACCATTGTGCGTTGTTGAGATCGGGTTGCGCCACATCCAAGAGCTCCGAGAGGCGCTCAGGCGGAGGTAGGTGGGCCCCCACTCGGTGTCACGGTGGCTGAGATATCGGGGACGACGCGGCGGCGCTTCTCGGCGTTGAATCTCAAAAAATACACCACTAGAGAAGCTCCAACTGGTATGGATTTGAAGAGCGAGGGAAGGGCTTCAAAATTCTCCAAAGGGTCGATGGGTTTTATGGCTTGTGGAGGGAGAAAATGAGGAGAGAAGGAGGGAAGGGGTAGCCGCCGTTCGTTTCAGGCGAATCGGGGAAGAAGAAAGGATGAGGGCTAATAGGGATTTTTTTATTTTATTTAATAATTTTTAAATTCTCTAAAATACCCCTTTCACACACGAACCCCAATCCAAACCCAACGACTGTCGTCCCCAGCGTTTTACCCCCATTCCGAACACAATGGGATATGTTTCGAAGGCCCATTCGAATGTTTCAGTCAGTTTTCCTTCAAATTAAAATATAAAACATTCAATATTTAATTTGAACGTACATTTCAATTTGCCAGGGCCACAAACTGATTCGAAAAATTCCAAAAGAATAAATCTAGCTATGTTTTGACGATACGGTCCCAACAAAACTAGTTTCGTTGAATTCTGAGACCGTTTGCAAAAAGGCCCATTTCTGGTCGATCCAATTTAACTATAATTGATCAAAACACGTTTTCCTTTGCCACGCTCACATATTAGCTTCAAAAATTATGAAATTTGAAACCTAGCAGTAACTTCACATCCCGGATCCAACAAAAGTGGTTTCATCGAATTCCGAGGTCGTATGCAAAATGGCCATTTTCACGGGCTATAAAAATTCCATAGCGACCTTTCTGAAAATTCATTTGGCCATAACTTTTGCTTTCCGCTATGAAACTTCGATTTTTCAGATTCGTTAGAAAGGTATCCACTAACAGATTTAAATATTTTTGGTTTCACTCAAATCCATTTTGTTTTGCACCCGGTACAATCAGTTGAAGTTTGAATTCAAATTTTGAAACTACCGCGCCATTTTAGGCCTTGTTTATAATTAGAATTAATTATATTCATTTTCAAACGTCGATTCAAACTCACTTTTCTTTGATATTATTTAAAATATTTAGTTTAAATATTTAAAATCTATTATTTTAGCCAATTTAAATTTTTTAAACTGGTTCAGATTTTCTGGGTCGTTACAGTTATCTATTTTGTAATAAAAGCTACTTGTGTCAACCTTAAGTTTTGGATTTTCTATATTCAACAACGTTGAGTAAAAAAAGTGTTAGGCACCAGAATTCTCAAAGGGGATCTCAGACAAACCAAAACTTTTCAAACGACATGGATCAAAATCGAATAAATCAAAAATTTCAAAATCTTAATGTCAGAATGGATAGACCCTTCTCTCTTCGAGATCAATGTTATCCAACTAGGATAGTTCAACCTTCTGTCATTGTATTTCCACCAGTAGAAGGAAATTTTGAGCTTAAACATTCTTTTCTTCAAAGGGGTTCCAAAAATTATTGGTTTTGAAAATGCTTACCAATTTCTAAGTGGATTTGAATAGCATGCATCCATAACTAGAATGCAACAATTATCTAATGGATCCATCAAGCTAAGGCTAATTTTATTCGCACTACTTGAAAGCACTAAAAGATGGCTAAATTCTCTCCTAAAACATTCCATAAGAAGTAGGGATGACTTTGTCATTGTATTCTTGAAAAAGTTTTTCCTACATAAAACATTATAGACCAGAACTGAAATAAATTAGTTTTCTCAATACGAGAGGGAAACTTTTTCGAAATACTTTGAAAGATTGAACCAACTTCTGTATAGTTGTCCTTATCATGCAAGCCCAAAACATCACTTATGTCAAATTGCATATGAAGGGATAAACTATCAGACTCGAACACAACTAGAATGAATGTATGGAGGAGAATTTATGTCAAAAACAATTGATAAAGCTTGGGAATTCTTAGAAGATTATTCTGAAAAGGACATGCAATCGGATTCAATCCATGTTCCCATTCGTACTTCTACTAGAGGAGTAGTACATATCGTGGATCCAATTCAGTTTTACTTATAAACTCAAACTCCTCAAATCATGGAAGGATAACCCCATTATTACCCTCAAGATCAAGTCAATGCCATATCCCAAAATAGTCCTTACTTATCCGCATATAATCCTAGTTGGAGAAGTCATCCAAATTTCTCATGGTCAAATCCCAATAATGTTGCGAATCCATCTTACATGATACCAAATTCAAATCACCAAGCTTCATTTTCTTCTAGTCCTCAAACTTCTCTAGTTCCACTACAATCCAAGCCTTCGAGCCAACCATATAGGAATTCTAACTTTCAGTCCTCAACTCAGTCTCCTTCATTTTTTGAAACTTCAAAAGAAATTATTCAATTAGAGAAACAAATAAACAACCAAGATGCTATACTCGAATAAATGATGAATATGATGCAGTAGCTAATGAAATCTAATGAGAAAGGGAAATTGCCTAGTCAACCCGAGATGAATCCAAAATATAATTCTTGTAATGTGAACTCTTATGAGGACGAAAAACATAATTCGATCAACTAAGTCACCGCCCTTAGGTCTGGAAAAACGGTTGAAAACCATGATTCTTCTAATTCTTCCGAAATTCCATCTCCTTCGAATGTTGGCAATCCCAACAATTCTTCTTCTAATGTCGGCAACCCCGAAAATATCTCTTCCTCTAATGTTAACATTCCTAACATCTCATCTTATATACCTTTACCTCCTTCACTTCCTATATCAAAACCTTCTTCTCCGAACGTTCAAAATTCTGAAAGAGTCCATACACCAATAGCTCCATATCCTCATAGACTTAAAAAATAAGAAGAAGGATGCGAATTTCAAAAAAATTCTTGAAATCTTTAAACAAGTTTGTGTCAATATTCCAGTCCTAGACACCATCGAACAAATTCCTCAATATGCCAAGTGTCTCAAGGAGCTATGCACCCGAAAACAAGCCACTAATGTTCCTAAAACCGCTTACTTGACTGTGAATACTAGCTCTGTTTTCTCAAATCCGTCACCCATCAAGTATAAGGACCCCGATCTTCCTGCAATCGGTTGCAAAATAGGAAATACTCATATCGGTCATGCCCTACTTGATCTTGGTGTAAGTGTCAATCTTCTTCTCTACATTGTTTATCGTTAGCTAGGACTTGGGAACTGAAACCCACGAACATCACAATTAAACTGGTCGATTGATCTTTTAAAAAGCCATAAGGTATAATTGAAGACATTTGATTCAAATTAAACAATTACATTTCCCTATCGATTTTGTAGTCCTAGAAACCGAGCCAGTTTCAAATCCAAATAGTCAGATTCCATTGATATTGGGTCGTCCCTTCTTAGCTACCTCAAATGCTATTATTAATTATAGGAGCGACCTTCTTTGACTCTCATTTGGGCACTTAACCATTGAATTGAATATTTGTTATCAACCTAAAGAGATCGAAAGACAT
>JASFAX010004908.1:0-37912 GCA_030737875.1 Allium sativum
GTAATAAATTTAAGTCTAAATAAAGGTTGTCATATTCTTTAGTGCATTAGGAAACAACGAAACCTTTTTGAATTCATTTTTGCATTTATTGGCAACATAATCTATGCCAAATTTAATTAATCAATTTTAAAGACTTTCCTTTCTTTTCTTACTCATCTATATGTTTTACTCTCACTGCGCTATATATTATATTTTCCTTCTTCCTCCACTATATAATATCCTTTCACTTTCTTAACCTTAATTTCATAAATAAAGCAGCCACCGTTTCTTAAATCTATGGCTGCACTCTTCCTGTCTCCTTTTTCCTTTCTCTCCTAATCTACTCAAAGAATTCATCAACTCAAAAATAAATGAATAAAAAAATAAAAAGAAAATCGAAGAGCATGACATGACCTCCAACATCAACGGTCATGATCGAATTATGATGAGCGGGTTTAGAGAATCTTGCGCTCTAAGGCGCTGAAGTCAGAGGCGAATCAGCAGTGGTGAATTCAACAAAGCGAAAGGTGTTGCGATCGTGAACGGAAACTCTACTTTATGGAACCGCCTAGAACAGATTATGAACCTTTTGAATTCTAGATCTGAATCTGGAATGAGGTGAGAAATCCTTTTTTTTATTTGTATTATTGTATTAAAAATTATCAATCCTAAATGTGGTAATTACTCATATGTTGTATTATTCTGTGACTGCCATACTTGATTTGATTTGTGAATGTTATGTGATGTGGATCTATTGAAAATGGATAATTGTGTTGACACCAAAATCATACGTTTGGGTAAATAGGAAAGATGGTTAAACAAAAACCATTATTTTTAATTATCAAATTTGTGACAAAACCAAGTTGTCATATTTTGTTAATTAAGAATCGAAAAAACCAAATTGTCATATTTTGTTGATACGTAAAACAAATGATTCATTTTTTTAGAAAACAGTGAAAAACAAAATACTCATTTTGTTGAATAGAAAATACGAAAAACAAAATACTCATTTTGTTGAATCAAAAAATATGAAAAATAAAATAACCATTTTGTTGAGATTAGAGTCAACAATATAAAATTGTCATTTTTGTTGAAACTAGAAGCGACAAAATAAATGTCATTTTTGAGGTGTTAGGATTACCAAATATAAAAATACCATTTTTATGTTCGATTTGTTATATAAAAATATCATTTTTATGTTATATTTGGATAAAAGGATCATTTCGAATAAAGAGATCCTTTTTATTTAGAAGCAGTAAATTAGAATAAAAAGACCATATATGTTAGAAGCATTAAATTCGAATAAAAAGACCATCTTTTGTTAGAAAACATGAATAACCATCTTTTTGTCAGAAAATATAAAATGTCATCTTTTTGTTAGATTAAAATGACCTTTTTGCTAGAATATGTCATGTTAGATTAAATTATTCGTTTTAGTTAATATGTCATGTTAGATTAAATTATTCATTTTAGTTAAAAATGTCTTTTGTGAGAAAAAGAAATGTTCCATTTTTATTTCATGTTTGATTCAATACAAGGAATCATGTTAAAAAGAATATGTTAACATAGAAAGATTTCATTTTTATTACATGTTTGATTTAATCAAAAGAGTCGTGTTAAAAGAAATTATGTTAATATAAAAGTATGTCATTTATGATAGTATAAAAATATGTCATTTGTGTTAATATAGAAAATATGTCATTTATGTGAGTATAAAAATATGTCATTTATGTTAGTATAAAAATATGCCATGTTATGTTAGAATTAAAAAAAAGTCATTTTTAGAACCATGTTAAGTTAGAATAAAAATATCGTTTTTGTTGGAATCATGTAGCATGTTATAATAATGTTATTACTTTTTATTTTATTTTCAAAACAAAAAAATGTTTACACAGCCATAACAAGTTTCCTGACTTGTTTATGTTGATTGGACGATAAATTTTCACACATCGTCCAAAAGCACAATTAATAATAGATTATTCGAATTTGTGTTGGTTGAAACCCCACATGGGTCTTGGGTTGATATTTGACTACACATCACCCTTGTGTTTAGTTGTAAATTGCACTTTGGCTGTTATTTGAAGGTTTTGTCATTATTATGGAATTAATGCATGTTTGAAATCCATGTAATTAAATTATATGGAAATTGTTGGGTCTCATTCCAATTTAGGATTAAAATAATATTTTAATCTAATATTCAATTAGGATGTTTTAAAATAATAATTCCCAATGAAATAATTATAATTATAAATTACAGTTGTACATGGACACGAGGTTAGGTTACATTTGTGGTGGAAGTCTGCCCGGAACCAACCGGCATATCCAACAGCCACAAATGTTGGGCCTAATGTGAAGGGTTCAAGAGCGCAAATACGATACGGCCATGACACGAGGTTAAGCCCAACTTGTGGGATAAGTCTGCCCGGAACCAACCAGCATATCCAGCATCCATAAGTCGCTGGCTTGATGTGGGAGGTCTGGCCCAGTATAAAATATAAATGAATAAGATAAGGAATTGGGCTATTTAATCTGCTTTAAATAACAACGCCATTTTTACCCGAACGTGTTTATCAATTTATTCTATCCATTTTATAATGAATATTAAAAGAGCCAATTTCAAAATAAATATTTTGGAAATAATAATATTATTTTAATATGATAATAGTTAGAATATTCAATTTGGATTTAAATTTGAAATAAAGTTGGAATCGTTTTATAATCGTTTTATAAAATTATTAAAAGTATGGAAAAATTATGTAAAATCATAATAAATGATTTGGAAAGAATTAGGATGGAGAATTCCATATTTGAAAAGATAAATTTTTTTTAGAAATGTACTAGTTATTATTTAGAATAATAATCTAGTGTTTTTAATTAAATAAAATAAATTGGATTTTTGGGTTTGTCGTGAATAGTGTTTTAAATAACACTGTTCTTAACCTCGTATGAAAAGAATAATCTTTTAATTTAGATTATTAAAGTTTCAGTTATACTTGGTCATTGGAATAAGATGAAATGTGAGTTGGGTTTATTGTGAACTATGTTTCTAAGTGACATTTGTTCTTTTACCCAACTAACAGTGAAAATATGATTTGAAATTTATAAATCTTTTATTAAGTTTTAAATGGAAATTTTCCAAAGGTAAAGTTTTCCAATTAATATAATAAATTGGAATTGAATAGAATTCGAATTAATAATAATCGAGATAAGCTTCTGTAAAAGAAGACCGATACTACATATGGAATTTAAGAGGCTTTGCCGTTATTCCATTTATATTATTGGTCGGATACAGAAATTTATAACATGTATATATTGATTTGATTTCTATGAAGATTCCATATTTTATGGAAGATGATTATGGGTTTACCGTGAACTATATTTTAAATGACATTAGTTCTTTAACCTAGTTAAAGATAAGATTAATTTCCTAAATTTAAATAATCATTGAATAATGATTTTTGATGTTTAAAACCGAATTGGGGTTTTAATAAATTTTAAAAGAAAGATTTAAGAATAAAGGTTAAAGAATTTATCTTTGATAGAATAATGTGAATATTTTATTTTAAAGAATATTCTGAATTGGAATGAGGCGTTGGATGTGCTTTTATAGAGTACTTGATTTTTAATATATATATACGTGGGTTATTTGGAAAGGCCGGGTTTAACCCATTTCGAATAATCACTACGACGATGAAGAGTCGAAGTTAAAGACGGTAATTGAAGACCGACGATCTTCACATCGAATGGATGTGTTGCTGAGACCCATGATGGGAGTAGCTACCTTGAAGGGGCTTCAGTGGTGGCCGTCCGGACTATTGTTGATTGTTCGGATTTGGTTTTCGCTCAGACCTAGAGCATAAGCTAGTAAATGGATGTGTGTCTGACGTTGGATTTCGTTCCATGTGAATTAAATTGATTTTTATTAATGTATATTTGACTGGTGGTGGAGAATTTATTCTCTGCTTAACACCCTGGTATATGTTAATAGTGATTGATCGCATGGCGTGAATTGTCAATGTGGCACGCCAAGATGCAAATGATCAAGGCTTTTGTTGAAAAGCAGGGCCTTGTGGGATGATCAAAGTATAGCCTATTACGGCATACCTTTGTGTATAACATGACTTCACGAGCCTCACACCCCGGTATGAGTCAAAAACGAGATACGGACCGTAGGGAGTGCACACGTTTCTTTCTAGCTAGAGTGTTGTCAGGGACCTACCAGCGCTGACATTTTACTTATGTGGATGGTGGATTTTGAGGCGCCTCAGATTTTTATAGGCCGTTAGTGGTCATACTGTAGGTCCAAATCGACCGGGAAGCGTGTGTTCAGGCATAACCAATCCACTTCCGATAGGCGGGGACCGGCCCTGCCACTCCAAGGGTTGCCCAGAGGTGTGATCCTGAGGCATTTGCTAGAGTGTCTCGAATCGGAGAGGAGATTGCCCCTAGCCTCGACTCATGATGGAAACCCAATTTCCAATACGACCTTGCGGTTTTGAATGTAGAACTAGTATGGCGATATGATATATGGTACCCATGCCGTCTATGATTGATACATTGTGATTGGAATTGTTTTTAAAATATATATACTCACTAATATTAAATCCATTTTATCATATCAAGCATCTTTTGACCATTATAAGGTAAAACTCTATCCTCCGGTTTGCGTTGCATTGTGTGATGGGACTTGGGTCTTATAATGGTTTCATTTTTCAAAAAAAAAAGCATTGCGTTGTTTAATGATTTACTTTATTTTATGCACTGACAATCCAATGGAGTAAACCCGTTCCGCGTTAGCGACGTGGTCCTGTGATTAGCCTTATTATCAGATAAGTTAAGTTAGATTTCTCATACCAGTCCCATGACTGACCTGTAGTTTGTTTCACTGGCAAACTCGGGTGCCCATATTTTTCCACACGGGCAGTCGAGTAGCTTTTTGCAGATATATTTACAGGATCACGGCCTACAGCTGAAGCGATATTCGGAAAGCTCTGTATCCGTGTATTCCTTTCGGTTGTATATTTGTATTATTTTTCCGCTGTTATTTAAATGTAATTTAAATCTCTGATATCATGGTATTTCTTTATGTAATAAATATTCATGCTCTGTTACATTCTTGTATTCTGATGTAATTATTGTAACCAGCAATAAAATGTTCTTCAGTTTGTATTCTGATGTGTGTTGTTCTCAAAGCAATCCAGGCTTTCCTTTGCTGGAAGTTTGGGTCGTTTCATAAATGGTCGAACCAACATAGTCAGGTCAAACATATCATGGAAATGCAACAATTTCATATCAGCCCAAAAATAAGTTGGCAAACATGGGAGACCAACTTAAGATCAAGTGATTTTTACATGACAGATTTCTACAAGTTCCAACTCAGGTAAACTAACATCGTCGAAGCATTTCAGGTGAACATGAAAAGGTGTCAAGTTAGTTTGCAAAGGAAACAACCAAGTGCAAAGCATAGTGCACCATACAGTGGAATATACATTTTCTTTTTAGTTTCAACTCCAGGTGGTACAAGGAACAATGTCAAGAAATTCAAGTTAACAATGATCAAGCCTATGATACATGTAAATCAAACAGCAAATGACATAGCATAAACAACCCAAGTTTTTGAAGCATGATCGAGCAATGAATAATGAAAAGACTCAACAAAATGAATTATGCACAAGTTCATGGTGCAACATAATCAAGCAAACAAGAAGTGATCAAGTACATTTTTTTCAGTGCAACATGCAACGGTAAATCCAGCAAGTTTGGAAGTGTACAACTCAGCATGTAGAAGTCAAGCAAATGCAACAAATCAGTTCATGGTCAAAAATACTCAAGTCCAAGAAATAGCAAAACTGTTTTCAACATTGCAAGGTCTCGTAGAAATCAAGCCAGAAAGAAACAGTTTTTTTGATTTCCAGATATGAAATAAATTTGCATACAAGTTTCATATTGTTTCTAGTTTCGGAAAAATATTTTGGGAATGCTCGATCACATTTTTGGCAAGTAATACAAGTGTACAGATGGCAAATTAAAATGGCAGAGATGTTCAAGACAACATGGTCACCAAGAAACAGTAAATTGCAAATGGTAATAGCAACTAAAATGCAAAGCTAGCAAATACAAATCAGTGCAATGAAATTACGCAAAGTATATATGGCAAGATTTCATATTTCCAGCTGAAATCAACAATTTAGATTTGACAAGAAATTTCATTGTTCCAAGAAATTAGTAAGTGTGTTCCTAATGCAATAAATCATTTCCAGTAATCTTGATACTATTTTCGGCATGTACCAATTTCAACATTCAAGGCAGCTTTTCAATATTTGGCGACAAATTTCTATTTAAACATTACCAGAAAATCAGCAGTTTCATTCACTATGTGGAAAGCCATTTTAGTCGAGGCCACATTTAAAAATTCAATTGTTTCCAGGTTTGCATTTCTGGATAAATTAGCAGGGATCTTACAAGGGGCAAATCATGTTTAGAGATTCACTAAAACCAATTTCATGTCTAGGTTCATCTTATTCCCTGCAAGTTAATCAAAGCCGAGAAACCAAAAAGGGAAATTCATGAGAAAATCAAGTCAAGCTACTTAAATCGAAATTAGAGATTTATATGATTTATAATCCTATTTATATCACTAATACATCACAGGCATCATGTATCGAAAACCATTCCAACAATTCAAAGTGAAAACATAGAAAATCAATTTAGATAACTCACAATGTTTTCGATCGACCAATTGCCAAAATCATAGACAAAGGAAGTCCAACAAATTCGATCTTCAGAGATTAATTCATTCATCCATCGATTGCAAATTTGGGAATCGAAGAAACCCTAGATATTTCCAAATTGCTGTCTTTATGTTTTTTCCAAAGCAAAACAAACTGGATAAATGAAAGGAAGGGTGCAACACAACTAAAAGTAGCCGGCCAAGTCATGTGCTAAAGGGATATTAAAATTTCTTTAATAATCTAGGGTTTCTACTTGTTTTATTTTTATTTTGTAATCTTGTTGTTCATAAAACAATTTAAACAGTTTCTAGGTCTGTAAAATCTAGGGATTCAGTTAGGGGTTTAACTAACAGTTGCTAGAGTTTGTAAAATCTTGGTTGTTTCCCAGTTTCATCTGTTAAACTAGGAAATTTACTAGAGTCTGTAAATTTTGAGCGTAGGATTAGAATTAGAGCGAGGCGTTCGCGAGTTTACATGGTCTTGTAAGCGGGATCTGTTCTATTACCTAGTAGAAACCTTAGGAATGCAGTAGTAGGTAGGGTTTTGCTGAAGCTAGGTATATCTTGTGTCATTTACATTCTGAATTTCTATTTCTGCTGCATTCTGTGATCTAATATTTATAATATCTCGCTTAATTTTCAATAAACCATATATAACTCCTCTAGGGTTAATCTAGATCCAACAAGTGGTATCAGAGCAGGTATTTTTGTAGGGTCATGGGTCATCCTAGTTGTTAGTCTAGTGAGAATAAGTCCAGTTCATCTCCAACTATTTTCAATGGAACATATTTTTTAGAATGGAAATCCACAATGGAATTTTATTTAAAATTTGTAAATACAAAATGTTGGGATGTTGTTATCAATGGGTATGATATGGTAGACATAGCTTTTAATTCTCGTGCTAAACATATTCTATATTCTTATCTTGATGATGATCAATATAGCTTTATCTCCCATTGTTTGACTGCACAGGAAATCTGGACAACTCTCAACACGCTGTATGGAAAAGAAAGCGGTCAAAACCCCAGATTGTCAACTCTGTTTCAGATTTGTGATTAACAGGTTGTACGGATGGAAATTCATATGTAGACTCAATAGGAGATCTTTCTTTTAAAGATTTTACTCATTGTTTAAATGATTTAACTGAATCTGTTAAGAGTCTAAAATCTAAAAATAAAATTCTGATATCTGAAAAACTTGAGTTGATATGCAAAAATAATCTTTTGGAATCAAAGCTTAAAAACGTTAAAAAGTTTTCAAATTCTAATTGCAAAAATTGTTTAAATTTGAAAAATAATCTTGTTCGTCAAAATAAAAATAATCAAAAACATGAGAATGAAATTCTGATTTTAAAAGAGAACAAGACAGAGCTTGAAAGTACAAATAATTGTTTGCAAAAATAACTTGAAAATTTTAAGACGACTGAAAATTCCAAATATATTTTTGCTGAAAATCAAAGCTTGTTGAAAACTGAGTCTATTCTGAATGAGCTAGAAACTGAGATTGAAAAACTCAAGAAATTTGAATCTGAGAGTCGAAAACATTTTGAGTTTGAAATTGCTGCGGCCCAAACCAAAATTAAATTACTTAACGATGAAAATTTGGTTTTGAAATCTAATATTGAAAGATGCAAGATCACTAAAAATCATTGTTTAGATTTAATGAAAGAAAATGGCGATCTTAAAACCGAAATTCAACAACTTGAAACAATTTTGAGTAAAAATTTTGATGGAGAAAAAACTTTGAATATGTTGTTGAAAAACCAATTTTCTATAGGAAATAAAAGAGTTCTTGGTTTTAGGAAAATAATGTTTTTGAAAAACAAAATTCAAATGATTTTAAAAATCCCTCAAACTGTTTTGGGAAAAGAAATGAGTTCGATAATTTGAATTCTTGTGATTTTAAAAATCTTTCAAACTGCTTTAAGAAGGGTCGTTCTGAAAATTTAAACTCTAAAAGGTTTTTGAATCACAAACGTGATGTGAAATTGTTTTATAACAAACCGTTTAAACAATCTTGGAGCCCAAAAAGAAATAAAACAATTTTTTTTAAATTCAGAAAGATTTGGGTTCCTAAGGGTACAAAAGTAAATTCAGATGGGTTGTTGTATAAATAGGTCTGTGTACCAAAACTGTGCATACAGTTGTGAGTGGTTTTACAAATTTTGTTAGACCACTCGATCCACTAAACTGCTAGGTACCAGAGAAGGTCGAAGAACTGTTGTTCTTAAAAGAGATTGATTTCAAGTTATTCTATATTTTTGTATCATTCATAGATCCTTAGCCAAGTATGCTAAGTCAGAGATTTTGTTTTACATGGATTTCAGGTATGATCTCTGAACTCATCATTGTAAATATTTTATTTGTTAATTCCTCCATCTATCCCTTCTATTTTTTTGTTTGATTTGACACAGCCATATTTTGTTTCTTCTTGGGCTTTCTTAACATCCAATTGTAGTCATGATCTTCTGGAAATTCACTTTATTTGAATAGAACTCAAATGTTTTAATTATTTCCAGATCTTGATTTTAAACTTATAAATATTTGCAATTGTTTTGAAGTTTATTTTTCTGATTTCTGAATTTTTAACAGTGTTGATGTATTCTTATTCTATCTTGAACACTGTTAATGTGAATTCTAAATTTTTGAAGATCTGAAAAACAATTGAATTTCACACACCTCTGCTATTTTGAGTTTCTTCTAATTCATTTTAGAAAAAAATGAAATATTATACTCATTACAGCACACTGCTACTTCTCAGTTGTGATAATTTCATTGATTTTCATATTGGCTTGGAAATTTTGAATTGTCTTAAATCACAGTGATACATATTGAAATTCATCTTTATCCATGATCATTATGGTTGAAATTTGTTTATTTGAAATCATCTAAAATTCTTGATATTTTGAATATCACACACCTCTTAAATTTGAAATTATCAATCTTGTGTGACTGATTCATTATATCTCAAAACTTGACATTGATTCAAGTGATTTCAAATAAATTATTTTTTAATCATGAATATCTCTCAAGTTTGATGTAAATGATCTGAAATTACTCTTGTACTTGTCAGAAATAGTTGTGAAAATTTCTTTGAAAATCTGGTCTTAAATATCACTGTTATTTCATGATTATTTAATTTGAATATTTGTTTGTAAAATCATTTGAAATTATTGATTTATTGAATCTCACACATATTTTGGATCTGAAATTTATAATATGGTGTGATTGATTCATTGATCTAGAGATTTACATATTCCTTAAATGATTTCAAACAAACTATTTTTTTCTTGTATCATGAGTCATATGTCGAGACCATCAGAAATATCTTGACAAATCTGCTTTAAAATTGGTTATCATGCTGCTCTGATTAAAAGAAATTGATTTGTAAATATTTCTGATGACTGCTTGACTTGGTATCAAAGTTTACCATGCTCTGATAGATGGAATTAGTGTGCTTGAGTTGCTTGCTTCGTGATTGGTTTATTTTGTCTGAGATATCCTTGTTCGTCTCCAGTATCATTTTTAAAATCCTCATTAATATAGACATCAAGTGATATCAGTTTTAGAAGTACTGAATTTGTTTTTGCTTTATATATTTTTAGTCTCTCATGTCTTGTATAGTTCTTTCATTTCCCTCTTGTAATTGATTTTCAATTTTAAAATTATTTATTGATTATTCGTTCAGAAATTGAAATCAATAACCAAATCGAACTGTATTTATAATTCATCGAAATTATTATCAGATTTTGAAATTGTGATGAATTGTGACTGCAATATATTTCACAATAAGAGGAGATTTTATTTAAGTTTTTTCATGATGGTTGAACATTATAAATATCTTTGAATTGGCAATTATTTCATGACCATCTTCTTTATCTACCATCCATCTGATTTTATATTAATGTGGAGAGTTATTTCTTTTTTAAATCTTTTTGAATAAACAGTGGAAATATTTGTGATAGAAATTGGACTATGTTATTATTCAGAATTAGTGATAATTGAACATTTTCAATGATCCCGGTATAGTCGAGCATATTTCATAATATAATTAATTTAGATATTTATTTCACAGTCCATTTCTGTACCTACCACATTCCTATCATCCATATTGGTTTTATATACCGAGGAGTTTTTCATTTTGAAACTGAAAATAATTAAAATTTAATATACGCAAGTGTGTCTCTAATCTCATTTAAAAATCTAAGCTCTGGTCATGCATGGTTGTGAGACAACTTATAATTTAAGTGGCGACTGACCTCATTTAAAAATCCAAGCTCTGCTATGCGTGGTCAGCGTGCTCTTAAATAAAATAAAAGAAAAGGAAATAATTTGTAATAAATAAATTTTTATATGAAATTCTCCTTAGTGTATAAAAACCAGCTTATCAATCCATTTCCTAATTTGTGAACTGTGTTAAAATCTTATGATTTGTTGATTGATAGCTATTAGGATTTGAGATTATATGATTGCATCACTTAAATTGAATATATAATTATAGTCCAAATCCACCACTGTTTTGTGGTTCAATTTTAAAAATTCTCTTGAAATCATGTTTTGAACTCTCTCCATTTTTATAGATTCATTGTAAATCTATCATTCTGCAATGTGAAATATGCCACTAGTACTTAGAGTATTATGATTTTTGTTTGGCTGATTGATATTTATGATGATTGTTCTTCCTCTTAAGCTGATATTATATTTTAGTTATTTTTCATCTATATTCTAATTTATGTATCCTTTTGATGATAACAAAAGGGGGAGAATGGATTGAGATTTTGATTTATGAGTAAATATTTTTACTTTTGAAAATACATTCATTTCACTCATGCGCAGTTATAAGGGGAGTTTTCTGTTGTATGAGGAGCTAAAAAATAGGGAGAGCTCAATATTCATTGTCGAACACATTTATTTTGCTCAAAATCGTTTAATCAAAAGGGCGAGATTGTTGTATATGACGTAGTTGTATACACAATTATATGATTTCTGTTTGATGATAACAAACAGTTAAATATTATTTTAAATGTGTTTGTCACTGTACTATTATTCTATATCACAGACAGAAGTATAATATTTATATAAAATACTACTAGACAAGAATTAAATATTCAAACATTATTTTATTAAATATAATATTTTATTTCAACTTTCAAACAGTACAGATTTACAATTCGACTATTTATACATTTCACTGATATTTATTACAGTACAATCAATTTCATTTTATGCAAATTTCCTCACTACAGATTCACTCTAACACTCGATTATACAGTCTTTTCACTCATTTTACATTTCATGTATACAGACGCACACTAACACTCTGTTTTCTTCTATCTTCACAGCCTTCAGTCAGTCCAGTCATCTACACCTGTCATATACAGAAATAAACACACAGTATCTGGAACAAAAATAATTTCAAACTCTTGTAGATATAATTTTTATTTTAAAATTTTTATTTGTCTTTGTTTTCTGGTGTGTTTTCTCATCATTTTTTATGACTTGATCTGATTCATTTGTGACTAGACAGCTTGTGATATTCACAGTGAAACACTGCAAATACCACAAGGCAACCAGTTTTATATGTATAGGGATAGGGAAAGTTTTCTGATTGTTTACAAATACACACATGCATATATGTATATAAATCTTTACTAGTAATAAAAATACCTCCGCATGGTGAAGCTTTTTAGGATTATCAAAAAACCCCTTTTCTCTCAAACCAACTCAAACCGCAAACAGCATCTGACACAAGGGCGAAATGGTACTTGACATATCCCATACCCACTACTTTGTCGGTTGGTCAAAAGCATGTACACGTTTTTCATTTTTCCTCCACTTTTCCACTCCGTTCTTCCTGTCTTCTTTCTCTTCTTTATTTTCGTCAAAACAAAACCTCAAAATTTCCGTTCATGGCGACTACCCCTAATTCCTACTCCACTAACCTCTTTTTTCTTCCGCCTCTTCAGATCCGCTCCTACCCACCACCTCACTGTCATTTACGTCGTCTTCAGCGCCATTTACTTCTGCTTTCTCATTAAATCCTCCGCTCCCCGTTAAGTTTTTCCCTTTGTTACCCTTCGATAACCGCCTACTGTCTAGATTTGTATGTTTACTCCCTCCACAACCTTTTTTCGCATCACAACGTCTTTAGCCATGGTAAAACCCTATTTTGCTTCATTTATTTCGCATTAATGATCTTAGCTAATGTTATCTTCTCAAAATCTGTAGGTACCCATGTTTGTTCTTCAGATCTACAGCCTAACCCATTTATTCGTAAGTTTCATTGCAGCTGATTCCAACAGTAAGCGTTATATTTCTTCTTCATTTTTCCAGCTGATTTTATTTTTTTGATGATAACCGTTTGTGCTTCCATTCACACATACCTATGCCTGTGTACTGAGTTTAATTGTTTTAGGTTCTTATTTACCTGCAATTACTAATGTTTTATATCATGGTTTTGTGTTAAAGCAGGTTGACAACAAAGCCCTTTCATATGCAGACGCAGATGGAAAAAGAAAAAAGGGTACAAATCAAGATATCATGTAAACAAAACAGGTTCAAGTTGACTTACAGCGAAGTAAGTTGTACTCTCATTGAAACTTCCAACTCTTGAAATGTGATTCTTCCTATGGATGCATAGTAAATTCTTCAATTAACTGGAAAAGATGCCGATAAGTATTAACTGGATGAATTTATTGCAGTATTCAGTTTTTTAGAGTTGTGTAGAGTTTCAGTTTTACCTGAATGTGAAAAGGAGGTTCATATACCCAATATTTACATTGTTGGCTGCAACGTTATGGGCATTATGGAGTAAACAGGATAACACATTTCCTTAGAGTTCAACTGTGAACATGGTCCAAGCAGATATTAAAGAACCGTGTAATATATATATTGCTGACATCAATGCAAAATATAAAAATGAATTGATACAATATGGACGTTTCAGTGCTGAAAAACATATGTTAAATCAATGACAAAATATGCAAAATTTGGTGTACCAAAAATAAAAGTTGCTACTTTTTCCCTGTTTTTCCATTACAAAATTTGTTTCAGTTATAGCAAGTTAATTTACCAACACGACTACATTAGCAAGCAAATTGGAACCACAGTTTTTTACTTGGTCCCTTAATGGTATGCTGAATTTTGTTTCTATTATTATGTGCATGATTCTTTAATTGAATTGCATGATTGAAGTTTATTTTATGATGGATGATGATACTTGCCAAATATTTAGACATTTTATAAGCCTTTTACATATTTAATGAATTATATGTCGATTGATACTTACCAATTCCTCAAATAGTTTTTATAAATAAATCTTTTACACGGGTACTTTATGAAACAGGCTGATTGGATTTTACTATGACTCCTTTACCGATATTATAAAGTATACTTATAATTTTTACCATTATTCTGGTCACTAAAATGATATGGTGCCATTATGTATTAAATGAAGCTTTCAAATACCAAATATGTAGAAAGCTTTTTGTCAAAATTTAACATAAATAATCTCAATATTTTGCAGTAAACACTATAACTAAACAATAAAAATTCCTTCCAATAACTGCAGTATCACAAAGTTTGATAGCCTCTTATTGTGCTAAGGCTTATAATTATCTATTTAAATGTTTCTATCTTTTACTCCTACTGTTATTATACTATAATATATTTATTTATCATTATCTAATTATTATTTTCATAGATTAAATTATAACAATGCTTTATGATAGTCTTAACTTTCCATATACTGGAAACTTACCAAATATTTACAGTGTTAACCATTTTAGAGTTATTGCCAATCTCAAACTTTTGCTAGACATAGACCACGGATGGTATGAAATATTCCCATACATATCAATTCTTTTACCTTCTTCAACCACTCAAACTGTAGTATGCAATGCTTTATTATACTATATATAGTTTAATTTTAGGATTATAGATTTTTGCCAATTTATTAATGGGTTCCTTTAGCAGAATCTTAGATTAAAAGCTGCCATATGTAGAGGACAAGCTGTATGACTAGATAAGTAAAAAGCCCTAAAATAACCACATCACCATCAATCTTGATAGCTCAATGTTGTGTTCTGGATTATAATGCTATATTTTTGAAGATATCTCTACTTTTACTCTCGCTATTTTCCTTCTTTGTTTTTTTATGACATGGTGATCACAAACTTTTAATTCATGATAGTTTTCACATATCAAATATCAATTACCATTGTTGAATTATTTACTAAATAGTGTTCATTTTTGCAGGAAACATGGCATAAAATTAAACTGAAAAAAGACTCCATAGATGACTGAGTTAATTTAGCAACATGACTACGTTAACAAGCAGATTGGAACCACAGTTTTCTACTATGTCCATTAATGGTATGTTGAATTTTGTTTCTTTTATTATGTGCATGATTCTTTAATTGTATTGCATGATTGAACTTTATTTTATGATGGTTGATGATACTTGCCAAATTTTTAGACATTTTATAAGCCTTTTAATCGGTTATGACTATTTTTCCACCATTACTGTCTGATATAAGTATATTTTACATACAGCGTAAGTCTATTGAAGTATCAGTCTGTGACGGCCTAGAATTTCGCTCGATCCGAATCAGTCATTAAACCGATCTAGACCGTTCGAAACCCCTGATCGTTTTGAGAACAGGACAAATCAGAACACAAACATACGAACATCTCATTGCTATTACAACAATTCCATCAGATACAAGAATACACAGAGTATAAATGAATAAATTAAATTTGATAAATATCAGTGATTACAATAAATTACATAGCAGCGGAAAATAATACAAAGCACAACTGAAGGTGATATACGGATACAGAGCTTTCCGGATATCATTCCAGCTGTAAACCAGGATCCTGTGAATATAAATCTGCAAAACCAAAACTACTAGCTGCCCATGTCGAAAATAAGGGCACCCAGAGTTTAGGTTAAAACAATAAACTCCAGGTCAGTCATGTGACTGGTGTGAGAACTAAAACAGTTATTTAAAGCTTTACTTTAAAAGAGAGTAATTCAAGGGACCACGCCGTATAACACAGAACGGGTTTCCTCCCAAGAATACCAGTGCATAGAAAAGACAACGCAATGCTTTTTCGAAAAATGAAGCTATTATAAGACCCAGGTCTCATCACACAATGCAACGCAAGCCGGAGGATAGGGTTTTCCCTTATAATAGCCAAACATGCTTGATACGTTTAAAACAAATCATTTGATACTATAATGAGTGTATAATGTCAAAATAATTTCAATCATAAATATAAATCATAGGCGGCATGGGTAACATCTATCATGTCGCCATACTAGTTCTACAATTAAAACCGCGATACACGTATTGGAAATTGGATTTCTGTCATGAGTCGAGGCAAGGGGCAAGCTCCTCTCCGCTTCGAGACACTCTAGCAAATGTCTTAGGACTACACACTCTGGGCAATCCTGGATCTTCAGGGCCGGTCCTCACTTACGTTAGAGGATTATTTATTCCTGAACACACATTTCTCGGTCCTTACAGACCTAAAACCGAGGTGCCTCATCCAACAACCACATAGGTGAAAAGTATATAAATGTCAGGGCTGGTAAGTCACTGACACCACCAAAGCTAGAAAGAAACGCCGTGCTCTCCCTGCAGTCTGTATCCTGTTTTTGACTCATACCGAGGTGTGAGGCTCACGAATTCACGTTATACACAAAGCTGCCACGTAGGCCGTGCTTTGATCATCAACCAAAAGACTTTGCTTTTCAACAGAAGCCTTGATCTATGCAACTCAGCGTGTCACACAGGCAATTCATGCAATGCGATTGATATCTATCGATATATAACCTCTAAGCTCGTACGTCTCAGAGAAGGGCGTTAAGCAAGAGAATAAATTCTCCGCCTCCAAACAGATATATATTTAACAGAAATCAATCAACACAGAATAAAATCCAATGTCAGACACACAATCCATTTACAAGTTCGTCCCGGGTCTGAACGAAACCGGAGGCACTTTCCTCGCATATCCATCGATCTCCAAGTACGTCTGGACGACCACCAACTGATTCCCTCATCTTGGGTGTACACCCCAATCAAGATCATCAGTAATCACCCAAACGATGTGAAGACTTTCGGTCTTCAACCACCGTCTTCATCTTCGACATATCGTCGAATCGGTTATTCAGAATGGGTATAAACCCGGCCTTTCCGAACAACCCGCGTATATTGAAAATAAATGTTACACAAACACAACATACGCCTCATTCCAATTCAAAATATTCTTTTATTCACAAAATCACATTTTTAGGGAAAGGTTCCCATTAATTTTATCCAAGATAAATTCTTTAAAATTTATTCTTTAATCTTCCTTTGGATGTCATTTCAAACCAAATTATGGTTTTCCTAACTAGTCGAGATTAGCGAACCACATCGAAGTAATTATTTATTTTATTTCCCAATCCCAACCTATTCATCCCATGAAGCAAAACTGGTAATACTCCATATCTAACACCACGGTGTTATCGGTAAAATTAATTACCATTTCACATTCAAATCTAATTAAAGATTTAACTATCGCTTTGGAGCAAAACTGGTAATACTCCATTCTCGCTCATTTCCTAAATTTGATAATTTAGATTATCAATTCACATTTCAGTCTAATTGCAGATTCATTAAAACTCCCTCTTACTGGGTTAAAGGACTAATGTCATTTAAAACACAGTTCACGACAAACCCAAATCACATTCTATTTATTATCGGGTTAAAGAACAAATGTTATTCAAAACACCGTTCACGATAAACCCACAAATCAATTCTGTTTAAAACCCATTTCAAAACCTATTTATTTATTTAAAAATAAACGGGTTTAATTTTAGTTCAAAACTAGTTCATTTCGATAAAAATCTATTTTTATCTTTTCAAATATGGAGTTTTTCATCCCAATTTTTCCCAAATCATTTCTTATGATTTTACACAAATTATTGATATTTTTAATAATTTTATCAAGGCCCGTACAGTCGATTCCCATCAACGGCCATCGAACTGCACTTACAGCGACCTTTTCCAAATTTGATTTGGACGTATCCGGTTTTAGGAGAATCCAACGGTCGGATCTCCCGTAATGTCCGTTTGAAGTCAATGGTCGAAATTTACGAACTACCGCGGCGAGGCGTGTTCTATTCAGGCCATTATATTATATATATAATATATATTTCGTCGATTTCTATTCAAAAAGAATTTTATAAATAGTTTTAAATTCGTTTCAAAAACATTTCAACTTCCATTTCCAATTCAAATCAAAATTGATTTTTTCCCTATAGATTCGTTTTAAAATTCATTTCTATTCAAATTCAATTCAATTCAATTCAAATTCGTTTTCATTGAATTCAATTCAAATTCGTTTTCTATTCAATTCAATTCAAATTCGTTTTCTATTCAATTCAAATTCAAATTCGTTTTCTATTCAATTCAAATCAAATTCGTTTTCTATTCAATTCAATTCAATTCAAATTCGTTTTCTATTCAACTCAAATTCAAATTCGCTTTCTATTCAATTCAAATTCAAATTCGCTTTCTATTCAATTCAAATTCAAATTCAAATTCGCTTTCAATTCAATTCGAATTCGTTTTCAATTCAATTCAAATTCAAATTCGCTTTCTATTCAATTCAAATTCAAATTCATTTTCTATTCAATTCAATTCGAATTCGTTTTCAATTCAATTCAAATTCAAATTGGTTTTCTATTCGATTCAATTCAAATTGGTTTTCTATTCGATTCAATTCAAATTCGTTTTCTATTTAAATCAAATTAAATTCGAATATAATTGATATAAATATCGTTCGCGTCAAAATAACGCATCTCTAATCAACACGGCTTTATATATTTCAACAATTCCATTATTCTATTCAAAAAAAAAAAAAAAAACGAATCTATATTTTTGTCAACACATGACTAATCTCAACGAATAAGTACTTACCACGTGTGACTATTTATGTTATTTAATATATTTTATAAAAATTATGGTATCTATCGTTTGATTTAAAATCAGACTCCAACCGTAAATTAGTAAGAGAACGATTCCCTGAATATTAACCCCGAAGGCCGAAACCAACATCAGATCAATATCCAGGAGACCACTCATCTTATTTATTTTCCAGTTAGTTTCTAATTTTATATATGATAAAGATGTAAATTTGATTGTTAAAATATTTCGTTCAACACATGACTAATCTCAACGGATGAGTAATGTCAACACATGAACCTTTATTTTATAATATTCTTTATTTTACCGATTGGAATGAGGCCCAATCAATTACCATATAAAGTTAATTATATGGATTCCATACAACACATGTATATAATAGCAACGATAAATAATCAACCATCATCCAAAGTGCACTACACTGTATAAGCATCAAATATAGATATCTAACACTTATAACAGCCTGTCAATCAATCGATCGACATACAACTAATTATTGGGATTAGTGTATGCCGCATTTTATCCCAATACCCGTGTGGGGTTTCAAATCAACAAACATAGATTTTTATTTGTGCAGTTGGGCGATGTGTAAAATTTATCGTCCCAATCAATGTCCTTCAAATAAGTGTACATAAACAAACCGTCCGGTTTGTAAATGAATATTTATTTATTCACATTCACTATATTCCTATTCACGTTAAAAATTATATTTTTAACGATAAGATATTTTATTTTAACACATGAATTTCTATTCAGTCCATTTACAAAGTAAAAATGGTATTTTTATTTTTCTAACTTATTTTAGAAAATTTCGGCGGCATAACGGCACGATACTAGAAACGGGACAAGGCCTAGCCTTATCCCCGGTCTAGTGAAGGCCCACGCCATTCACACATCAATCAAATCCATTCCATTTCACCAAACAACTCAATTCAAACCAAATAATCTAACCAACTACACAACCAAACAAACAAGTCCATGGTCTGTGGACGATTGTGTCGGGTGCTACTAAACACCGTCTACATCCTAGTATATATATATAACTAGAAAAGTAATTGAAGAGTGAGAAATTCTCACCGATAGCTATTCCAACTTCACGCCACTTCAAATGTAGAAGTCTTTGTCATGCTCGCCTTTCGTCACTTTCGTCGCCCGTATTCTCTACATATGTAAAAATCAAAATTTTACTTCGCTATTCAATATATAAAAATCGAATTTTTACTTTGCTTTTCAATATATAAAAATCGAATTTTTACTTTGCTATTCAATATATAAAAATCGAATTTTTACTTTGCTATTCAATATATAAAAATCGAATTTTTACTTTGCTATTCAATATATAAAAATCGAATTTTTACTTTGCTATTCAATATATAAAAATCGAATTTTTACTTTGCTATTCAATATATAAAATTCGAATTTTTACTTTGCTATTCAATATATAAAAATCGAATTTTTACTTTGCTATTCAATATATAAAAATCGAATTTTTACTTTGCTATTCATATAAAGATGATATTTCTAATATTCCTATCATATCAAAATTATATTTTTAATTCTCTACATAAACAAAAATCATATTTTTACTACATAAAAAAAACACTTCTTTTTCCTAGCTAATGAACGAATAAAAGTCTTCCCTTTACTTTGCAAATCAATGAATAAAAATCCTAGCTTTGCTTTAAAATAATAATCATATTTTTATGCTCTACACTATATAAAAATTATATTTTTATTCTTCACGTCTTATAAAAACCATATTTTTATTATCTTCCTTATATAAAAATTATATTTTTATACTTTTTATATAATAAAAATTATATTTTTATTTCGCTAATCTTTTTTTTATAAAGGCCTAACCCTTTTATTTTTAAATAAAATCAGTTCTATATAACCAAATAAAAATCAGTTTTAACTAACAAGAAAAATCAGTTTTAATTTCTAATAAAATCAGTTTTTATATAATCTAAAAATCATAAAATAAAAGATAATAAAGGAAAAGAAAAACTTACTGTATTTGTTTTAAGAAAGGGGGCTGTCTGAGGCACGTCGGAACCAGGAGGACGAGGCGGAGGGGTAGGCGATGGAGGGGGGTGGGTCGGTTGCGGTGGTCTTCAGCAGCAGGGCGGTGGCGGTTTTGGGGGCTCCGGGTTTTGGTGGCGACGCAAGGCAGGGGGGCTGTCTGAGGCGGCGGCGCGATTGCTGAGGGGGGGCGCCTCGCGCGGCGGTCGGCGCCGCTAGGGGGGGGGGGGGGCGGCGTCGATTTGTTTAGGGTTTCTCCTTTTTTTTATTCTGTTGAAAAGGAGAGAGAAAAGGGAAAAGGAAGGGAGGGGCTCTATATAAAGGTTTTTATATTTTATTATTATTATATTTAATTCTCCTTTATGTTGACTTTTTATTTGATCTCGAAACGAGACCCAACGACTGTCGTCTCCAGCGTTTTACCCCCATTCCGAACACAATGGGAGATGTATCGTAGGCTGATTCGATTGTTTCGAACAGTTTTCGTCAAAATCAACATATAACTCTATATATTGAATTTGAACACGCATTTCAATTTACCGGGGTCACATACTAACTCGAAAATTTCCTGAAAAATATTTTCTAGCTTTGTATTGATGATACGGTCCTAACAAAACTAGTTTCTTCGAATTTCGAGACCGTTAGAAAAATGGCCATTTTCCAGTCGATTAAAATCAACTGAAACTGATCAAACGCGTTTTCTTTTTCCACGCTCACATATTGATTCGAAAAATTATGAAATTTGGAATCTAGCAATAATTTGACATCGCGGATCCAACAAAAGTGGTTTCGTCAAAATCCGAGGTCGTTTGCAAAATTCCCATTTTTAAGGGCCTGAATTCCATAGCGACTATTCAGAATTTTCAACTGGACATATCTTTTGATTCCCGCTATGAAATTTTGATTTTTCGGATTCGTTGGAAAGATATTATCAATTGGATCCTATTATTTTTGGTTTCACTAAAATCCGGATTGTTTTGCACCCGGTACATTCAATCGAAGTTTGAAATCGAATTATCGAACTACCGCGCCATTTTCAATTCTATTTATAATTATATATAATTATTTATATTCTAACGACGACGTATATAATATATACGTTCGAATTCTATTATAATTAAATTTCTGGTCGTTTTTATTTAAAATAATCTATTTTAAATATTCAAAATTCGCTAAAATTGCCAAAATAAAAATTTTAAACTGGCCCAGATTTTCGGGTTGTTACACAGTCACTGTATCTCAATACATATTTATTTAGCGATTGATACTTACTAATTCTTCAAATAGTTGCAACAATTTATACTTTTTGCATGACTGCCTTATTACATAGATTGATAATGAGATTTTACAACCAGTGTTTTTTCATTGATACTTTCAAACATGTTGTATTTGGTACTATATGATACTGTGACTTATATTACATGAAGTTTAACCTTTTGATAATTGATACCTATCAAATACTTAAATGGTTTCCATGTGCAAACTCTTAAATAGTCAACATTTTCCAGTAAACGTATTTTCCAATTAACAGGGTAAATAGATGCCATTTTCTACCATTTTCAAATCCATATTCATTTAATACATTTGAAAACAATTATGGACATTTATATCTATACACACAAACACACACACACACACACACACACACATATATATATATATATATATATATGTGTGTGTGTGTATGTATGATGTATGTATGTATGTATCTGCATTTGCATACCTGTAATTGCATTTGCATACTTTTTTATTTTCTTACAAGCTTGAAGGCTTGCTCAGTGGACAAAATTCCTTTTATTTACTGAAATTTCACTTCATTTTTTTAAAATTCTTGCTATTTTTATTTTCTAGGAAGAGTCCACAGTCTTCATTTGAATACATTTTAAGTTTTCTTCCACAATTAAACACATGCTAATTATAGAAAAGTCCTTTTGTTTACATTCTAATACATTATGTAATTTAAATTCTTAGATATTTTCTTATTATTCATTTCATTTTTGTGCGTAGAATCCCTGGTGTTCATTTCCATATATTTTCATTTTCCTATTAGGCTGTCAAACCTTGCTTATGGAGGTTTCTAGTACCTCTTCTTGATATATTTCTTCGAATTTATTGATGCGATGAGATTTCTGAGGTTGTTTGGTAGCTCATGTTCATTTGTATATTATGTAAACAAAACAGGTTCAAGTTGAGTTAGAGCGAAGTAAGATGTACTCCCATTGAAACTACCAACTCTTGGAATGTGATTCTTCCTATGGATGTATGGTAAATTCTTCAATCAACCGGAAAAGATGCCGATAAGTATTCAGTGGATGAATTTATGCATTATTCAGTTTTTAAGAGTTGTGTAGAGTTTCAATTTTACGTGAATGTGAAAAGGGGTTCATATACCCAATATTTACATTGTTGGCTGCCACATTATGGACATTAGTGGAGTAAACAGGATAACACATTTCCATAGAGTTCAACCGTGAACATGGTCGAAGCAGATATTAAAGAATCGTGTAATATATATATATATATATATATATATATATATATATATATATATGCTGACATCATAGCAAAATATAAAAATGAATTGACATAATATGGACGTTTCAGTGCTGAAAAACATATGTTAAATCAATGACAAAATATGCAAAATTTGGTGTACCAAAAATAAAAGTTGCTACTTTTTCCCTGTTTTTCCATTACAAAATTTGTTTCAGTTATAGCAAGTTACCGACATGACTACATTAGCAAGCAGATTGGAACCACAGTTTTTTACTCGGTCCTTTAATGGTATGCTGAATTTTGTTTCTATTATTATGTGCATGATTCTTTAATTGAATAGCATGATTGAAGTTTGTTTTATGATGGCTCATGATACTTGCCAAATATTTAGACATTTTATAAGCCTTTTACATATTTAATGAATTATATGTCGACTGATACTTACCAATTCCTCAAATAGTTTTCATAAATAAATCTTCTACATGGCTACTTTATGAAACAGGCTGATTGTTGGATTTTACTATGAGTCCTTTACCGATATTGTAAAATCTACATATAAATTTTACCATTATTTTGATCACTAAAATGATATGGTGCCATTATGTATTAAATGAAGCTTTCACATACCAAATATGTTGAAGGCTTTCTATCAAAATTTAACATAAATAATCTCAATATTTTGCAGTAAACACTATAATTAAACAATAAAAATGCTTTCCAATAACTGCAGTATCACAAAGTTTGATAGCCTCTTATTGTGCTAAGGCTTATAATTATCTATTTAAATGTTTCTATCTTTTACTCCTGCTATTATCATACTCTAATATATTTATTTATTATTATCTATTTTTTTTTCATACATTAAATTATAAAAATGCTTTATGATAGTCTTAACATTCCATATACTGGAAACTTACCAAATATTTACGTTGTATACGATTTTAGAGTTATTGCCAACCTCAAACTTCTGCTAGACACAGACCACCGATGGTATGAAATATTCCCATACATATCAATTCTTTTACCTTCTTTAACCACTTAAACTGTAGTATGCAATGCTTTATTATACTATATATAGTTTAATTTTAGGATTTTAGATTCTTGCTGACTTATTAATGGGTTCCTTTTGCAAAATCTTAGATTAAAAGCTGCCATATTTAGATGACAAACTGTATGATTAGACAAGAAAAAGCCCTAAAATAACCACATCACCATCAATCTTGATAGCTCAATGTTGTGTTCTGTATTATAATGCTATATTTTTGAAGATATCTCTACTTTTACTCCCGCTATTTTCCTTCTTTGTTTTTTTATGACACGGTGATCACAAACTTTTATTTCATTATAGTTTTCACATATCAAATATTTAAATAATTACCATTGTTGAATTATTTACTAAACAGTGTTCATTTTTGCAAGAAACATGGCATAAAATTAAACTGAAAAAAGCCTCCATAGATGACTAAGTTAATTTACGAACATGACTACGTTAACAAGCAGATTGGAACCATAGTTTTCTACTACGTCCTTTAATGGTATGCTGAATTTTGTTTCTTTTATTATGTGCATGATTCTTTAATTGTATTGCATGATTGAGTTTTATTTTATGATGGCTGATGATACTTGCCAAAGTTTTAGACATTTTATAAGCCTTTTAATCGGTTATGACTATTTTTCCACCATCACTATCTGATATAAGTATATTTTACATATAGCGTAAGTCTATTGAAGTATCAGTCACTGTATCTCAATACATATTTATTTAGCGATTGATACTTACTAATTCTTCAAATAGTTGCAACAAAATATACATTTTGCATGACTGCTTTATTACATAGATTGATAATGAGATTTTACAATCAGTGCTTCTTCACTGATACTTTCAAACATGTTGTATTTGGTACCATATGATACTGACTTATATTACATGAAGTTTAACCTTTTGATAATTGATACCTACCAAATACTTAAATAGTTTTCATGTGCAAACTCTTACTTAAACAGTCAACATTTTCCAGTAAACATATTTTCCAATTCAAAAATGCTTCAGCGCCCGGATGTTATTTTGTCAAAATTTGAGGGAAGGAACAGTAATTCCGGAGGTCCCACCACAAGCTGCACGTGAATTTACCATTTTGACCCCCTGATATCCTGTTTTTGTACTGATTCGCGTGATTTACCCGGATTTGCATCCGGGCAGAGTAGCACAGTCCTTTCCAATTAACAAGGTAAACAGATGTCATTTTCATTTAATACATTTGAAAACAATTATGAACATTTATACATATATATGTACATATATACATATATGTACATATATACATATATATGTATGTATGTATCTGTGTTTGCATACTTGTAATTGCATTTGCAAACTTTTTCATTTTCTTACATGCATGAAGGCATGCTCAGTGCACTACAAGAAAATAGGTTGTTTGCGACGGCTGATTTGCGACGGCTTCAGACGGGCCGTCGGCGGCCGTCGGAAGCCGTCGGAAATTATCGTGATAAACAGCCACCCGAACTCTTTCTTCCCCATTTCTTTTGCTCCTCTTATTTTTCCAGCATACGGGTTTTAAACCCTATTACCCCCAAATTCGATTTTTTTGCCTCCAAACACTGATTTCTTCGTGTAAGAACCTCCCTGGCTTCAATTCAGACCTCTAGAGCAAGTAATTTGAGGTATAATCTCTTTTTTTCATAAAAATTAAGTTTTTACCTAAACCTATACTTGCCTAAATTAGAAAATTAGGGTTATCTATTGACTGCAATTGGTTCCAATAGCGTTGTAGTGAGTTATAACATCCTATTATATGCGTATTTTTTCTATATTTTATTCACTTCTTTGAAATGAATTTTTATTTGGTAATTGAGTATATAATTATGGGAATAAGTTAGTATAAACTGTGTTCATGTCTATAAAACAATCTGGCTGTCTAATTCTCCATGTTTTACTTATTTTGAAGTTCATTTTTTTAAGTGTTGAAGTCTGTCTTGCGGCCTCATCATGCTTTTAAAAAAATTCATAGCTCTATATAGACATTAAGATGTGATGAATGTACCTTTTATACTAGGTAAAGTAAAGAAAAAAACTTTGGAGATGTTTGATACAAACAATAATGTAGTATGTACATCTTGGCTTTATAAAGATTCCCATCACCCTTTATCTTTAATTATTTTGCAGGTCTAATACATATCCTTACGTGCATGGAAATTCATGATGTGTTGTGTCCGTGCTGAATCTGTAAGTTTGTAACTCGTATTTCGATTGCACGAACTGATGATTATGTATAATTGTATATATAACTGATTAGGCGATGTATGCAAAATGCAGGCCATTGCACTTACTTAAGAGCTCTTAGCTGCCGTAAAACAATGTTCAGCTTGGGATGGTGGCGCAGTCACATAAGAAACACAATAGTTTGGCACCGCATGACACTGTAAGCTTTTCTTATTGAAATATGGATGCTTTATCATTTTGTCCGGCAACCCTGTTCATTGGTAAAGTAGGAAAAAAATTCATAGGGTTGAAATAGTAAGGAAGCAGAGCATACTATAGGAAAATATGACACAAAATCACCATTAATACTTGTTCTACTTTTGTTAGGTTTAAAGAGATCTGGTAGTCTCGACATTGAATTGAATATGAAAAAGCATATCATATTGGTTGTTTCTTCTTGTACCTGAGTAATGGCATAAATCTGAATTCGCTTGTAGCATGTTAATTTTGTCGAAAAATTTATACCGAAAATATGCTTTTATTTAATTTTGTAATGCCCTCATATAAGAATGATATGTTGCATCATAGTTTTCTAACATACATGTCCAACCTGAACGTGTAGGTATGATGCAACCGTTGAGGAAATCACTCCAAATGGATACTGTGTCAGCTATATGGGTGGGGAAACAAGGAAGAGGTAAATTTGTAAAGGCCACATACATTTTATTTTATTTTTAGTATTGGGCGCTGAATGTTATATCTATACCTATACCTAGGCACATCAAGATGGTAAATACAATCCCGTCCCTACAGTTTATCTTTCATTGCCATGACATGTGCACAATTCTCAAATAAGCTTAGATGAGTTTGACCACAGTGTTTGATGGTTTGATATTTCAATTTCGTTCTAATCTGAGTATTATTTTCGTCTAGTTATTGCATTGATCAATTCAAATAGAATAAATTTGATTTTTAGATCAATGTATTGGATGATGTTTAGTTGCTATTTTGAGATAGTGGTTTATGTGAGAAGTGTAGTTGGAAGGCTAAATAGCAGTTGAAACACACACAAAAAAATGCAGTATTTCCGACGGCTTCCGACGACTAACACGTACACGAATTTGCGACGGTTTCCGACGGCTGTGTCGGTAGCCGTCGGAAATGCGAACGACGGGCTGCGTCGATAGCCGTCGGAATCTTTGATTTTCGACGCTTTTATTAGCGACGGCTATTTCCGACGGCTTCCGACGGTTTTCAGCCGTCGGAAATAGCCTGTTTTCTTGTAGTGGTGGAAAAAATTCCTTTTATTTACTGAAATTTCATTACATGTTTAAAATTCTTGCTACTTTTATTTTCTAGGAAGAGTTCTTAGTCTTCATTTGAATACATTTTAAGTTTTCTTCCATAATTAAACACATGCTAATTATAGAAAATTCCTTTTGTTTACATTCTAATACATTATGTAATTTAAATTCTTTGATACTTTCCTATTATTCATTTCATTTTTGTGCATAGAATTCTTGGTGTTCATTTCCATATATTTTCATTTTCCTATTAGGCTGTCAAACCTTGCTTATAGAGGTTTCGAGTACCTCTTCTTGATATATTTCTTCCAATTTATTGATGCGATGAGATTTTCAAGGTTGTTTGATAGCTCATTTTCTTTTATATTTAGCTTCAGTAGATCTCGAAGCTTGTTGTTTCCTATGATTTTTTTTCTTACATCAGTCGTACAACGGTGAAAATTTTACATTAGAAAAAAAAAAGATTTTGCTTTGTCCAACAAAGTTTCTTAATTTTTGGTTGTACAATGATCCTTCAATATTATTTAACCTTTTTTTTGTATTTTTTGAACAACTGGCACTATCTAATGGTGTTCAAATTACAAGATCAATCCATTACGTAGTTCTTCATTTTTACTATTCATCTCCTATTTTTTAGACTATCATTATAAAAAACATTTTATGTTTTTCAAAGCTGTTGCTAAGACTTGCTCTCTGAATTTTTTTGTACTGTAATTTTTAATACGTACCTGTCAAAAAATTAATTATGTCGTATTCGTACATTATTCACACATATTTATGTACAGTAGTAATATAGAATAGACCCCATGCAGTAGCATGACCATTCACATTGCTTATCATTTCATACTCACATTAGTTTGGATTTCTGCTGCCAGTAAAGTCTTCTTCCAACAGATGCTAACATACTATGGTTGCTTTTGATGGAGTCCAAGAAACTGACATATCACATTAGCACCAAATGTTGCAATGATGAGTAAAAGAGCGTTTATATTGAAAACAATTGCATTCAAATTATTCAGTTTACTGCCAGTGCTCTTCTTTATTATGATGACTACAATACAAATTCTTTCACTGCTCAAAAAGAAAAAATAGGTGGAAGTCGGTTCTATATTGATTCGCTTCTGTCCAATGACCTTTCGTTATTGGCACCATTTTAATATACATTTTTAACAACTAAAACAACTTTAGTGTATTCTTCATATAATTAATAACGCAGCATTCATTTTATTCCTACAAAAATTGTTTACCGCTGTGTTTACTTCCTTTTAAAAAATTCCACAATTTCTGCATACACAAACATGTAATGACTGCTCATTCTATACTTCATTTTCATCTTTGGTCAAATACACCTATGTACACGCACATCGGGCATGCATATGTACTGGTATATATATACACATACAGACACGTATACACTGCCTCGCCAATCAAAATACAGTGTGCAATTGAGGAGTAGCCACGTGGGCCATCTCGACTTCGTGCATAATGCAAATCAGTGTGCAAATGGTCGAACCAACACGGTCAGGTCAAACATTTCTTGGAAATGCAACAATTTTAGATCAGCCCAAAATAGGTTGGCAAACATGGGAGATCAACTCAAGATCAAGTGATTTTTACATGATAGAATTGTACAAGTTCCAACTCAGGTAAACTAACATGGTCGAAGCATTTCAGGTGAACATGAAAAGGTATCAAGTCAGTGTGCAAAGCAAACAACCAAGTGCACCATACAGTGGCACATAATTTATTTATTTTAGTTTCAACTCCAGGTGGTACAAGGAACAATGTCAAGAAATTCAAGTCAACAATGATCAAGCCAATGATACATGTAAATCAAACAGAAAATGACATAGCATATACAACCTAAGTTTTTGAAGCATGGTCAAGCAATGAATAATGAACAAGCTCAGCAAAATGAATTATGCACAAGCTCATGGTGCAACATAATCAAGAAAACATGAAGTGATCAAGTACATTTTTTTTCAGTGCAGCATGCAATGGTAAATCCAGCAAGTTTGGTAGTACATAACTCAGCATGTAGAAGTCAAGCAAATGCAACAGATCAGTTCATGGACAAAAATACTCAAGTCCAAGAAATGGAAAAACTGTTTTCAACATTGCAAGGTCTCATAGCAATCAAGCCAGAAAGAAAATGATTTTTTTTTATTTCTAGATATGAAATAAATTGGCACACAAGTTTCAAGTCGTTGCCAGTTTTGGGAAAATATTTTGGGAATGCTCAATCACATTTTTGGCAAGTAATACAAGTGTACAGATAGCAAATCAAAATGGCAAAGATGTTCAAGACAACATGGTCACCAAGAAATAGTAAATTGGAAATGGTAACAGCAACTAAAATGCAAAGCTAGCAAACGAAAATCAGTGCAATGAAATCATGCAACGTATATATGGAAAGATTTCATATTTTCAGCTGAAATCAACAATTCAGATTTGACAAGAAATGTCATTGATCCAAAAAATCAGCAAGTGTGTTTCTAAGGCAAGAAATCATTTCCAGTAATCTTGATACTGTTTTGGGCATGTACCAATTTCTACATTCAATACAGCTTTTCAATATTTGGAGACAAATTTCTGTTTAAATATTCCCAGAAAATTAGCACTGTCATTCAATATGTGGAGTCGAGACCACATTTTAAAATTCATTTGTTTCCGGTTTTGTATTTCTGGAAATCCATCAAAAAATAATGCAGGGATCCTACAAGGGGCAAATCATGTTTGGAGATTCACTAAAACCAATTTCATGTCTAGGTTCATCTTATTCGCTGCAAGTTAATCAAAGCCGAGAAACCAAAAAGGGAAATTCATGAGCAAATCAAGTCAAGCCACTTAAATCGAAATTAGATATTTATAGGATTTATAATCCTATTTATATCACTAATACATCATAGACATCATGTATCGAAAACCATTCCAACAATTCAAAGTGAAAACATAGAAAATCAATTTAGATAACTGTAACACCCCGTAATTCTGTGACATTAAGATTCACAAATTAAAGTATAATTAATTTTAAAAAGAAAAAATAAAAGAAAAAGATCCATGCAGTTGTTTAATTTAAGTATTGTAACTAACATGAAAAAGAGAAGTAAGGAGAGAACAATAATTATTATTGTTCTAAGACTTATTAACAAAAGCCTCTGTAGCTCTGTTGGTTAAGGCATTGGATTTGTAGCATGGAGGTCGGGGGTTCGAACCCTGGCGGCGGCATAAATTTTTATCTTTGTTTTAGAGAGGGCCAACTGAACATGCAAATATATGTACGTATACAAATTCAAAATTAGAAAGAATAAGAACGTACATATAAGGAAATAAAGAAAATATATATATACATATGAGAATATAAATATATATATATATATATGCAAAAATATATGTATACGAAAGATAAAGTTCAAGATAAGGCTACAGTCAATGAAATATGGCAACATCATTTGAATTTTGAAAATAAAATGAAAGTTGTGCGTATATATATACGCGTAAAATGGTCGTTAGAGGAATTGTATACATATAAGAATATTTCATGTGAATAAAACAGTTAAATAAATTCCAGAAATTCAAAAGTTCGAAAATCAAACTTCTACGCCAAAACAATTCATTCGAAATTCAAATTTCTACGCCAAAATAGCTTGTGGCACCCAATGCTGACTCAGCGCTGCGTGTATGATAAGGTTTGGCTAGATTCATCTACGTACCTGGACTATTTTCTTAACTGGGTTCAATGCTGACTCAGCGCTGCGTGTACGATAAGGTCTTGAGCAGCTATATAAACAGCCCTAGTCTTCATTCTCTTTGCACCAATTCTCTTCTATCCTTATGCTGCTAAGATTCATGGCTTCTTCCCCTCCTCTAAATTTTCTTAAATAATTAAAATAAAATATAAATTCAAGACATGGAGATGCTGCTCAATTCCGTTCAAGAGAAGATTCAAAGGCTAAATCAACAAACCTCGAGCAACGACATACGAATCTTAGCATCGCCGTTCTTCTATTCTAGATCTAATTTCTGTAAGTTGGTTATTTCTAGACTTGAACGTTTTATTTTTTATTTGTGACATGAAATTAAAAGGATATAAGAAAAATACCTAATCTCTTCACTTGAATCTGTGTTTATTTAAGTTTTTGGATCTAATTCTTGACTATGGCCCAGAACATACTATGACTTTGATTGACGGCCTATGACTATTGAACAAAGAGGATATATATCATATGCCTATGATCATGATTATGAGAACTATGACCATGAACCTATTGCCTTTGAATTACGAACACGAACCTTGATTTGGGACATACAACATATGACTATGACATTGCCTATGACAATGACTTATGACTATGGGAATTATTTTCCCTTTTGGACTATGAACATTGCCTATAGCTATGAACTTTGCCTATGATTCATAATTAGGAAAATTGTTGCTTAAGTTTTGTGGCTATGAAATTGGGTCTAAACCCGATTATCTATTTTATCTGTCCCTTGTTTTCTTTGGTTTTAGACTGTGGGAATTTACCTATTCAGTTAGGTCTACCCATGTTCTTGAACCTATTCTATCTATTGGTTTTAGACCGTGGGAATTTACCTATTAAGTTAGGTCTACCCATATTCTTGAACCTACGTCGTTATCCAAACTTTTTATGCCAGTTATTATCCCTTTTCATAGCATCTTTGGTTCATTCCCTATTTTCTACGAATCTAGATTTATTTTCAATCTAGGTTAAATCACGATTATATGAACGGTGGGAATGCAATTTGGGGAAAATATAAAAATGAACATAAATGTAGTTATAAGCTTGGAAATTGGCATAAATTGGGAATATGTATTATGGCATGTTCATAGGAATGCAAATTGGATAAGTTTGACATATTAAATTTAGTATTAGCAAGTAAGCTAAATTTTAGGCATGAAATGTAAACTAGAATAATAATTCTAGTCTTACCATAAACTGTGAATTAGGAATGTTAAATCAAAATTGTGTTAATTAAAGATTTGGAATAAGTATATTAGCACAATTTTGAATTTAGCCATAATTGTGAGAAATTGTCATGTTTAGAATAAATTATGGTTAGTGACACTTAATTTGGTATAATTTACATACCAAAAAGTATAAATATGATAAATAAGAGGGAACGGGCCATAATAATAAATGTGACAATGTACATTAAAAGTGTAATAATGAAATAAGTAAATTAGGAGTAAATTTACTTATAGAATTTGTCATAAATGATAAATTGTTCATTTACCACAAAATATGTAACTTGCATGTAGGTAAAATTTTGGCCATAAATTATAAACTAGGATATTTAATCTAGTTTTGGCAATGAAATAGGAAATGGCCTGAACTGCAAGTTGGGTTAGGACTTGGGCCTAGAATATAAGTATACTAGTGGGCAGGACAAAATGAAAATGGTATAGGCCAAGTTTATTTAAAAAGGGAAAATGGACTTTGAAGATAAATTGTTGACAATTTATATATGGACAAAAGAAAGGTTTTCTCTTTGAATAACACATACACCTGAAGGTTCTAGGGTGACAGAGAGGATAGTGTCTAGGCTTGGGTTTGGAAAATACAAGTTTTCTGCCCTCCCTGGCTATCCCTAACTGATCCGTAGGACGGGATGGTTGTTTTCAAAACCAGATTTGGAAATTAATCAAAAACCCTTTGAACTTAGAAAACATGAATATGCCTAACCCGAGGTTAGACTGAGTTGCGGTGTAAACCTGCCCGGAACCGACCGGCACATCCAGTAACCGTAGCAATATCTGTCTAATGTGAGAGGTTGCGGCTTTAATTTATTAATTAAAGCTAGAACAAGAATGGGAGAGTTAAGTCCATAGAAACACTTAACCAACTTAACACAGTTAAGCTAGAATGGGAAGGTTAAGTCCATAGGAACACTTAACCAACTTAACACAGTTAAGCTAGAATGGGAAGGTTAAGGAACACTTAACCAACTTAGCACAGTTAAAGCTAGAATGGGAGGGTTAAGTCCATGGGAATACTTAGCCAAATTAACATGTTTACTAGACTAGAAGGTGGGGTTAAGTAAAGTTAATACACTTAGCCAATTTAACATGTTAATTAGACTAGAGGTTGGGGTTAAGTAATACACTTAGCCAATTAAATATGTTAGCTGGACTAGACCATAGGGTTAAGTAAACTTGAACGCTTAACCATCAGAATATGATAAATGAACAGGGTTAAGTAAAAAGCATAAAGGGATAACACTTAACCAGTTTAACAGGATAAGGGAAGAGGGTTAAGATAGCTTGAATCGACTAAAGACACTTAACCAATCCAACCTGGCGAGAAAGAAAACTAAGTAGTAAACCTCAGTTGAAAAGGGGACTAAGTAGTAAAACTTAGTTAAGAAAACAAGGAATTTGGAAACTAAGTGGTAAACCTTAGCTCGTAGAACTAAGAAGTAATTCTTAGTATAACACGAAGGAGCGGACATCCATCTGGTTTTAAGAAGGCTCCAACGAATTGGGTTACGAAGCCCGAGGCTTCGAGGGGACGTGAGGGTACTCTTGGTATCCCTCTGTGAGGCTGCAGATGATCCGCCTGGGCGCACAGAGGTTAAGGTCTGCGATAGAAGAGCCAAGGGTATGCCTTGGTTGCAATATATATATATATATATATATATATATATATGGCAACCTAAAGACTCGGATGGACCAGCGTGATTCGGCGAGAAATCGGAAGCCCTGTGATAGCAACTCGTCGTCTACCATCCATCTTCAGTCAAGCGAGACACGTGAAGCGGGAAGGCTGGAGGACTCATACGGACCACATACTTGCTATCTAGTTGGGGTTGCGGGGTGTTGTTGGCCATATAATTAGTGGGGCAGATAGGGGCCTTCGTACAGTTCTCATTTTACAAGGGTGGCCATCCATTAGTTGAGGGAGGGGTCGAGTGGGACCATAGCCACTAGAAAAACAGACCTTAGCATCTGCATCGGCAGATATTGAAAGCTCCCGACCGAGTTCCATATTTCTAGAGTAGCCCTGACAGCGGAACTCGGACCGCACATTACTGGACATGTGCATCTAGACAAGCGATAACGATTCGCGATACATGCGTGGGAAAAGTCTAGGAACATGTACCACCCTAGGTGATGTGTCCTAGACTAAAGGGCATCGTTCGACAGGTAGCATAATCCCTAGTTTGGAACTAGGTGGCATAAACCCTGAATCCAAGAAGCATTCAGAAAAATAGTGTAAGTTCTAGTTGAATCTAGAAGGCACTTGATAGAAAACCCTGGATTAGATCTAGGTAATTTAATAATAAATGGATGCCTGAAGGCGACGGAAACTACAGGGATTGGGATCACGTTATCGTTACTAGTAGGGACACTAGTTAGGCGGTGCAGAGATATAGAAACCAGAATAATAAGGTAATAGCGAAGCATAGAAAGTATTAAAGTATATCCAGTTTATCTTGCCTTAGTATATCTTGTGGTAATCTTATCTTATCCTATTGACCCTATCATCATGGTATTGTCTTGTATTCAGTTAATTCATGTCGTTTCATTTTTCCCTGTTCACATGCTAGAAGTTACTGACTTACTCAGGCTTTATGTCTGACTCTGTTTTTCTTTCGCTTCTTTTCTTCCGTTCCCCCCCCCCCAGGTAGTTGAGGAGGGAATAGTATAACTCAGGATTAGATTGGACCGTTGCTCTTTCCCCAGCTTGAAGATTTGACGAAGTCGTCCTTGGATTCTCTTTCAGATGCTATGGCTAGCTCTTGCTACATTGGGGAATATAAAATGTTGTTTTATGCTTCTTTATTTTGTAAAGACAGATGATACTATGATATTGTAAAAGAATCTTGTACAGACTATTTTATCAATAAAGCAAAGTTCTATTTTCCGCTGTTTAATATTTGTCTATCTTGTAATTTATCTGCATCTTTTACCCAAAATGCTCCACAGAACTTAGTGCATTCCCTTTGTGAGTGACACTAACGGACGTGGGGTGTTACAATAACTCACAATGTTTTCGATCGAGCTATTCCCAAAATCATAGACAAAGGAAGACCCACAAATTCGAGCTTCAGAGATTAATTCATTCATCAATCAATTGCAAATTTGGGAATCGAAGAAACCACAGATATTTCCAAATCGCCACCGCCATGTTTTTTCCAAAGCAAAACAAATGGGGTAAATGAAATGACGGGTGCAACACAACTAAAAGTTGTTAGCCAAGTCATGTGCTAAAGGGAGATTAAAATTTATCTTATAATCTAGGATTTCTATTTGTTTTATTTTTATTTTGTATTTTTTGGTATGTAAAATGATTTAAACAGTTTCTAGGTCTGTAAAATCTAGGGATTCAGTTAGGGGTATAATTGATAGTTGCTAGAGTCTGTAAAATCATGATGGTTTCCTAGTTTCGTCTGTAAAACTAGGTAGTTTACTAGAGTCTGTAAAACTAAGGGAAAATCTGGTCTAGGGGTATAAATGAAACACCCCACCTCCGTTAGGGTCACTCTCAAAGGGAATGCCCTAATTTTGGTGGAGGTTTATAAGTATAAGTCACAGATATACAAGACAGATATAAGAACACATATTTGTAAACAGCGGAAAATCAACAAACTTTTATTTCATAAAAGCAAATACGTGCTACAACAACATCACCATCATTGTCTTAAATCTTTTCCAAAAACATAACACTTTCATAATCTGTCTTGATTACATTATTTAAAGAAGCATAAATAAAACATAGATAAACTGCAAAGGCCCCCATAGAGTTTGTCCAAAGCCATAGTTTCAAACGAAAAGGTCCAAGCAATACATTTCTCTTCTTCAAGCTGGATGTTAAGACCGGTCAAGCTGCTGTGTTCCCTCCCTATGGACCTGGGGGGGGGGGGGAAACGGAAGAAAAGAAGACGAAAGAAAAGTAGAGTCAGACATAAAGCCTGAGTAAGTCTAGTACTATTCTGTCTATGAATAAAGAACTGGGTATGATAAGTATAAACAAGAAGTGGGAAAGCACTATAACTCGGTTAAGTTGTCTAGGGTCGAATAAACTATCGTACCCCATGTTAATCTCTGAACCCATATAAACTAGTTTCCAACTGGCACCCCATAATCAGGGTGATGTGATCCGTTCTATGATGATCGGCTCCTACTCGCATAGTTACATGTGTCTTACGGCCCCCGATGTTGTAGTTACCTATGCTGGTCCCACCATGGGGTGTATCAAGTCCCATGGCGGCGGCCCGACACAACCTTAGAATGCACAAGTATGCTACTGGTGCCCAGTGCTTTATTTTTCTGCGCCGGAGTGTGTGCACGCCCGCACCCCGTTAGAACCTACACTGCTACACCACCGCCGTCGATTTGACCTCTTACAATCAGCCCAGTAATCGTGCCCCACCCTGCCTAGTTTCAGGGTATCCTGATACACCTTCTAGGGTTACTGCTGAAAAGGGTCCCCCGTTACTAGGTTTTCTATCTCTAGCCAACATGCTAAGTTGGTTAAGTGTTTTCTAACCTAACCCCCACCAGTCCGTTTAGTTTAGCATGTTCCATTTTGATTAAGTCTTTAGTTCACTTAATCCTAACAATCCTGACTCAGCCTTAATTGTCTTATTAAAGCCCTGACCTCTCACATTAGACAGGTATTGTTGTGGCTGCCTGTTGCCGGTTGGTTCCGGGCAGTCTTACGCCACAACTCAGTCTAACCTCGGGTCCTTATTGGGCTCCATGTTTAACCTCCCACATTGGATGGGTATTGTTGTGACTACTGGACAGCCGGGCGGTTCCGGGCAGGTTTACATCACAACTCAATCCAACCTCGGGTTAAACACATCGTATGTTCTACATTTACATATTTTGTCTTTCTTCTTTATTTTCTTATATGTTAATATTTGCGGCCCATTATTAAGTTAATGGTGTGAAGGTTACACCAATCATGGGCCCAACCCATACTTGAATTTGGGCCCTTCTATTTTATATTTTCATTCATTAGTAATTTTAACCCAACGTTATTTTCCCCCGTTTAACTCGTCCGTTTATTATATATATATGTTGGGCTTAGCCTTTTAAAGCCCAACTTAGCCATGCGAAAAGGGGAGGCTTAAAGCGTGATTACATACACGGAAAGGGGAATGTGAGCGCATGAACTTGCAATGTGACATTGGAAATACAAAATAGAAACTGGTGT
>JASFAX010004909.1:0-37906 GCA_030737875.1 Allium sativum
TGCCGATCACCCCCGACCGCCATTCCCTTCCCCCTTGAGCCATGGTGAGCTTTTTATTTTTAATTTATTTATAAAATTAATTTTTAAATATGGATTAGCATTTATAAAATCAGTTTTTTTATTTAGGAAAATAAATCTATGATTTTTACCATATAGTTAGCAATAAAAAGATATGATTTTCATATAGAAGTAGTGATGAAAATTCTACTTTTACATTATAGAAGTGTTAAAAATATGACCTTTATATAGTAGGAGATATAAAAATACTGTTTTTATATAAGTAGTGTATTGAAAATAAAATTTCTATATAATAGAGAATATAAAAATATAATCTTTATATAGAGAATAGCAGTGTAAAAATTCGATTTTTATATATTGAATAGCGAAGTAAAAATTCGATTTTTATATATTGAATAGCGAAGTAAAAATTCGATTTTTATACATTGAATAGCGAAGTAAAAATTCGATTTTTATATATTGAATAGCAATACAAAATTGTGATTTTTAAATATGTAGTGGCTACGGGCAACGAAAGTGACAAAAGGCGAGAACAGTGATGACTTCTATATGAGAAGAGTCGAGATGATTGGATTAGCTAGTCGGTGAGAACTTCTCACTCTAAATTTCTTTTTCTAGTTATATATATATACTAGGATGCAGACGGTGCTTAGCAGCACCCGACACCCATCATCCACAGACCATGGATGGCATGTTTGTTTGATTGATGTGTTATGAAAATTGTTCGTGATGTTGATGTGGAATCGAAAATAAAATGTAATGTGTTGAAATAAATTAATTGTCGTTAAAATATAATTTTTAATGTGAAAGTGAATAAATAAATATTTATAAACAAATCGGCCGATTTGTTTATATACACTGATTTGACTGATATTGATTGGGTCGATAAATTTTACACATCGCCCAACTGCACAAATAAAATCTGTGTTTGATTGTTTGAAACCCCACACGGGTATTGGGATAAAATACGGCATACACTAATCCCAATAATTAGTTGTATGTCGATCGATTGATTGACAGGCTGTTATAAGCGTTAGATATCTATATTTGATGCTTATACAGTGTAGTGCACTTTGGATGATGGTTGATTATTTATCGTTGCTATTATATACATGTGTTGTATGGAATCCATATAATTAACTTTATATAGTAATTGATTGGGCCTCATTCCAATTTGAAAAATAAAGAACATTATAAAATAAAGGTTCATGTGTTGACCGTACTCATCCGTTGAGATTAGTCATGTGTTGAACGAAATATTTTAACAATCAAATTTACATCTTTATCTTTATAAAATAAAGGTTCATGTGTTGACAGTACTCATCCGTTGAGATTAGTCATGTGTTGAACAAAATATTTTAACAATAAAATTTACATCTTTATCATATATAAAATTAGAAACTAATTGGAAAATAGATAAGATGAGTGGTCTCCTGGATATTGATATGATGTTGGTTTCGCCCTTCGGGGTTAATATTCAGGGAATCGTTCTCTTACTAATTTACGGTTGGAGTCTGATTTAAATCAAACGATAGATACCATAATTTTTATAAAATATATTAAATAACAAAAATAGTCACATGTGGACAGTACTCATTCGTTGAGATTAGTCATGTGTTGACAAAAATATAGATTCACGTATTGAATTGAATAAATATTCATTTGTTGAATAGAATAACGGAATTATTGAAATATATAAAGCCGTGTTGACTAGAGATGCGCTATTTTGACGTGAACGATATTTATATCGATTATATTCGTTTTTATAATTGAATTGAGTAGAAAACCAAATTCGAATTGAATTGAATAGAAAACCAAATTCGAGTTGAATTTAATAGAAAACCAATTCGAATTGAATTGAATAGAAAACCAAATTCGAATTGAATTGAATATATAACCAATTTCGAATTGAATTGAATATATAATGAATTCGAATTGATTTGAAAATAAAACGGATTTGAATTGAATATATAACCAATTTTGAATTGAATTGAATATATAACGAATTCGAATTGATTAGAATATAAAACGGAATTGATTTGAATATAAAACGAATTCGAACTAAATTGAATAGAAAACGAATTCGAACCGAATTGAATAGAAAACGAATTTGAAATAGAATTGAAATCGATTTGAATTTGAAATGAATGTTGAAACTGTTTTTGAAACAAATTTGAAACGATTCATAAAATTCCTTTAAAAAGGGAAATCGACGAAATATATAATATATATATATTATATATATAATGGCCTGAATAGAACGTGCCGCGGCAGTTCATAAATTTCGACCATTGACTTCGAATGGACATTACGGGAGATCCGACCATCGGATTCTCCTAAAACCGAACCGTTGGGTTCATATCGAAAATAGATTTAAAACGAATATTGGAAATTTGAAATCTAACGGTTGGATTTGGAGATACGTCCAAATCAAATTTGGAAAAGGTCGTTGTAAGTGTAGTTCGATGGCCGCTATTGGAAATCGACTGTACGGGCCTTGATAAAATTATTAAAAATAGTAATAATTTGTGAAAAATCATAAGAAATGATTTGGGAAAAATTGGGATGAAAAACTCCATATTTGAAAAGATAAAAATAGATTTTTATCGAAATGAACTAGTTTTGAACTAAAATTAAAACCCATTTATTTTTAAATAAATAAATTGGATTTGAAACGGGTTTTAAATAGAATTGATTTGTGGGTTTACCGTGAACGGTGTTTTAAATAACACTAGTTCTTTAACCCGATAATAAATAGAATGTGATTTGGGTTTATCGTGAACTGTGTTTTAAATGACATTAGTTCTTTAACCCAGTAAAAGGAGTTTTAATGAATCTGCAATTAGATTGAATTGTGAATTAATAATCTAAATTATCAAATTTGGAAAATGAGCGAGAATGGAGTATCACCAGTTTTGCTCCAAAACGATAGTCAAATCTTTAATTAGATTTGAACGTGAAATGGTAATTAATTTTACCGATAACACTGTGGTGTTGGATATGGAGTATTACCAGTTTTGCTTCATGGGATGAATAGGTTGGGATTGGGAAATAAAATAAATAATTACTTCGGTGTGGTTCGATAATCTCGGCTAGTTTGGAAAAACCATAATTTGGTTTGATACGACATCCAATGGAAGATTAAAGAATAAATTTTAAAGAATTTATCTTGGATAAAATTAATGGGAACCTTTCCGTAAGAATATGAAATTTAGAAACTAGTTGTAGGTTAGCTAAGAAGAATGGTTTCCTGGGTATTGATCTGATGTTGGTTTCGGCCTTCGGGGTTAATATTTGGGAAATTGTTCTCTTGTTGTTTTACGGTTAGTGGCTGCTAAATTGGAATGAGGCGAATGTTGTGTTTGTGTAACATTTGTTTTAATATACGCGGGTTGTTCGGAAAGGCCGGGTTTATACCCATTCTGAATAACCGATTCGACGACATGTCGAAGACGAAGACGGTGGTTCAAGACCAGAAGTTTTCACATCGTTCGAGTGATTACTGATGATCTTGATTGGGCTGTACACCCAAGATGAGGGAATCAGTTGGTGGTCGTCCAGACGTACTTGGAGATCGATGGATATGCGAGGAAAGTGCCTCCGGTTTTGTTCAGACCCAGAATGAATTTGTAAATGGATTGTGTGTCTGACATTGGACTTTATTCTGTGTTGATTGATCTCTATTAAATATACATCTGTTTGGAGGCAGAGAATTTATTCTCTTTCTTAACGCACTTCTCTGAGACGTACGAGCTCAGAGGTTGTATATCGATGGACATCAGTCGCATGGCATGAATTGCCTGTGTGGCATGCTGAGTTGCATGGATCAAGGCTTCTGTTGAAAAGCAAAGTCTTGTGGTTGATGAACAAAGCACGGCCTACGTGGCAGCTTTGTGTATAATGTGAATTCGCGAGCCTCACACCTCGGTATGAGTTAAAAACGGGATAAGGACTGCGGGGAGAACACGACGTTTCTTTCTAGCTTTGGTGGTATCAGTGACTTACCAGCCCTGACATTTATATACTTTTCACCTATGTGGTTGTTGGATGAGGCGCCTCGATTTTAGGTCTGTAAGGACCGAGAAACGTGTGTTCAGGAATAATTAATCCTCAAACGTAAGAGAGGAACGGCCCTGAAGATCCAGGGGTTACCCAGAGTGTGTAGTCCCGAGGCATTTGCTAGAGTGTCTCAAAGCGGAGAGGAGCTTGCCCCTTGCCTCGACTCATGACGGAAATCCAATTTCCAATACGTGTATTTCGGTTTTATTTGTAGAGCCTAGTATGGCGACATGATAGATGATACCCATGCCGCCTAGGATTGATATTTATGATTGAAAATGTTTTGACACTATACACTTATAATAGTATCAAATGATTTGTTTTAAACGTACCAAGCATGTTTGGCTATTATAAGGGAAAACCCTATCCTCCGGCTTGCGTTGCATTGTGTGATGGGACCTGGGTCTTATAATAGCTTCATTTTTCGAAAAAGCATTGCGTTGTTTATCGATATGCATTGTTATTCTTGGGAGGAAACCCGTTCCATATTATACGGCGTGGTCCCTTGAATTACTCTCTTTTAAAGTAAAGTTTTAAATAACTATTTTAGTTCTCACAACAGTCACATGACTGACCTGGAGTTTATTGTTTTAACCTAAACTCTGGGTGCCCTTATTTTCGACACGGGCAGCTAGTAATTTTGGTTTTGCAGATTTATATTCACAGGATCCTGATTTTGTAATAACCCGAAAATCTGGGCCAGTTTAAAATTTTTATTTTGGCAATTTTAGCGAATTTTGATTATTTAAAATGAATTATTTTAAATAGTATCGACGAGAAATTTATTTTGAATATAATTCGATCGTATATATTATACGCGTCGTCGTTAGAATATATAATAATTATATATAATTATAAAAGGAATTGAAAATGGCGCGGTAGTTCGAAAATTCGATTTCTAATTTCAAATGAATATACAGAATTCAATATAAGTCAGAATTGAACGAAACAAGAAATATTTGAATCTGTATAATTATATCTTTGTAACGAAGTTAACAAACTGGGATTTCATCTTAGAAATGATAAGATATGTCCAGTTTAAAATTAGAAATAGTCGCTGTGGAATTTATATATATTTTTATATATATAAGGCCCTTAAAAATAGCAATTTTGCAAACGACCTCGGATTTCGACGAAACCAGTTTTGTTGGGTCCGTGATGTTAAGTTATTGCTGGATTCCAAATTTCATAATTTTTAGAATCAATATGTGAGCGTGGCGAAGGAAAACGCGTTTGACCAGTTTCAGTTGATTTTAATCGACTGGAAATTGGCCATTTTTCTAACGGTCTCAGAATTCGACGAAACTAGTTTTGTTAGGACCGTATCGTCAATACGAAGCTAGAAAATATTTTTCTGGAATTTTTCTAGTTAGTATGTGACCCCGGTAATTTGAAATGTGCGTTTAAAATTGAATATATAGATTTAAACTTTAATTTAAACGGAAACTGATCGAAACAGTCGAATCAGCTAACGGAACATATCCCATTGTGTTCGGAATGGGGGTAATACGCTATGGGCGACAGGCGGTGGGCCTCGTTTAGAGATCGTATGGAAAAAGTCAACATTTTAGAAAAATAATAATTAAATAAAATTTTAAAACCCTCTCCCCCTTTTATTGCCTCTGCCCCCCCCCCCCCTTGCCTCGTTGAAATCAGAAATCGATTTAAAGAAAAAAAAAAAAAAAAAGGAAACTTCGTCGAAGCCCTAGCCCAGGCCGCCGCCGCGCTCGGGCCGCCCCCCCCCCCCCCCCCTCTCTCGCTCGCGCCCCTTCTCCGGCCTCTCCTTCGATCGTCGAGCCACCACCCGAAACTCCAACCCACCTGCAAATCGCTGACCACCAGAAGAAACCGCCGCCACCAAGCAAAGCTCCACCGCCTCCGTTCAACGCCAGCCCCCTTCTACATCGCCTGAGCGCCATGACCCCCCCCCCCAGTAGCCCATCACCCCCTGTAAGTTTTTAATTTATTTACTTTGTTTTTATTTTTATTTAAAACAGAAAATCGATTTTTAAATGATAGAAAAAAACTGATTTTTATGTTTTTAAAAACTGATTTTATAATAAAAGTAAAAACTGATTTTTTAAGAAGTTAAAACCGATTTAGTTTAAAAAGTAAAAACTGACTTTATTAGATTTTAAAAACTGATTTTAATTAAAGAAGTAGTAAAACTGAATTTTTAATTATGTTAAAACTGAATTTATATAGTTTAGAAACTGAGGTTTATATTGTTTAGAAACTGAAATAGAACTGATTTTGAAGAATAAAAATATTATTTTTATATCATGTAAATAATAAAAATATGATTTTTATATAGTGAAGATAATAAAAATATGATTTATATATATAGAACTTCGAAATAAAAAAATATGATTTTTATATATTGAACATCGAAGTAAAAATTCGATTTTTATATATTGAATAGCATAGTAAAAATTCGATTTTTACATAGGTAGTGAAAGCAGCAACGAAGGTGACAAAAAGGCGAAACGACGAAGACTTCTGCAAATGAAGTGCCGTGGAGCTAGGATAGCTATATGTGAGAATTTCTCACCTTTCAATTTCTTTTCTAGTTTTATATATATACTAGGATGCAGACGGTGCTTAGTAGCACCCGACACAATCGTCCACAAACCATGGACTTGTTTGTTTGGTTGCATAGATTAGTTTGATTATGTGATTGAATTGAATTGGTTGGGTGAAATTGAATGGTTGGATTGATGTGTGAATGGCGTGGGCCTTCACTAGACCGGGGATAAGGCTAGGCCTTGTCCCGTTTCTAGTATCGTGCCGTTATGCCGCCGAAATTTTCTAAAATAAGTTAGAAAAATAAAAATATCATTTTATTGTGTAAATGAATTGAATAGAAATTCATAGGTTGAAATAAAATGTTTTATCGTTAAAAATATAATTTTTAACGTGAATGTGAATAAATGAATAGTTATAAACAAATCGGCCGATTTGTTTGTATATACACTGATTTGACTGATATTGATTGGGTCGATAAATTTCACACATCGCCCAACTGCACAAATAAAATCCGTGTTTGATTGTTTGAAACCCCACACGGGTGTTGGGATGAAATTTGAAGTTCACTCATCCTGATTGATTAAATATGTCGATCGATTGATTGACAGGCTGTTATAAGCGTTAGATATCTATATTTGATGCTTATACAGTGTAGTGCACTTTGGTTGATGGTTGATTATTTTTCAATGCTATGATATACATGTGTTGTATGAAAATCCATATAATTAACCTTATATGGTAATTGATTGGGCCTCATTCCAATTTGAAAAATAAAGAATATTATAAAATAAAAGTTCATGTGTTGACAGTACTCATTCATTGAGATTGGTCATGTGTTGAACGAAATATTTTAGTAATAAAATTTATATCTTTATCGATATAAAATAAAAGTTCATGTGTTGACAGTACTCATTCATTGAGATTGGTCATGTGTTGAACGAAATATTTTGATAATAACAACTATTTTGAAAATAGAAATTTATGAAGCCGTGTTGATTAGATTGACGCCATTTTGACGTGAACGATATTTATATCGATTTTATTCATTTCGAAATGAATTGAATTGAAAACGAATTCAAATTGAATTGAAAACGATTTCGAAATAAATTGAATTGAAAACGAATTCAAATTGAATTGAAAACGATTTCGAAATGAATTGAATTGAAAACGAATTCAAAATGAATTGAAAACGATTTCGAAACGAATTGAATTGAAAACGAATTCAAAATGAATTGAAAACGATTTCGAAATGAATTGAATTGAAAACGAATTCAAAATGAATTGAAAACGATTTCGAAATGAATTGAATTGAAAACGATTTCGAAATGAATTGAATTGAAAACGATTTCGAAATGAATTGAATTGAAAACGATTTCGAAATGAATTGAATTGAAAACGATTTCGAAATGAATTGAATTGAAAACGATTTCGAAATGAATTGAATTGAAAACGATTTCGAAATGAATTGAATTGAAAACGATTTCGAAATGAATTGAATTGAAAACGATTTCGAAATGAATTGAATTGAAAACGATTTCGAAATGAATTGAATTGAAAACGAATTCAAATTGAATTGAAATTTGAATTGAATAGAAACGAATCTATAAAGAAGAATTCAATTGTGATTTGAATTGAAAAGGAAGTTGAAAATGTTTTTGAAACGAATTCAAAACTATTTATATAACTCGTTTTAAATAGAAATCGAAGTATATATTATATATATAATATAATGGCCTGAATAGAACGCACCGCGCCGCGGCAGTTCGTGAATTTCGACCATTTATTTCAAACGGACATTACGGGAGATCCGACCGTCGGATTCTCCTAAAACCGGAACCGTTGGGTTCGTATCGAAAAGAGCTTTCTAACGAATGTGATAAATTAGAAATCTAACAGTTGGATTTGGAGATACGTCCAAATCAAATTCGAAAAAGGTCGCTGTAAGTGCAGTTCGATGACCGTTGATGGAAATCGACTGTACGGGCCTTGATAAAATTATTAAAAATAGCAATAATTTGTGTAAAATCATAAGAAATGATTTAGAAAGAATTGGGATGAAAAACTCCATATTTGAAAAGATAAAAATGGATTTTTATCGAAATGAACTAGTTTTGAACTAGAAATATAATTCTATTTATTTTTAAATAAATAAATTGAATTTAAAAAGGGTTTTAAAAATAACCAAAATTTCCAATGATTGCATTGGAGTGGATTTGAATCGAAATTGTCTTCGGAATATTTCGATGTTGGAATTCGTGATTATACAGGTGTTGTTATGGAAATTTGAAAGATATATATATTTATATCGTTATTTCCAATACGACATTTGTTAGTCGTAGAATTCGATATTGAATATAAGCGGATATATTTTCTATTCAGAGCCTTGTATTGAATATCGAATGTGATTTGGGTTTGTCGTGAATGGTGTCTTCACTAACACTGTTCTTGAACCCAGTTGAGAAATGATTAAATCTTTTTATTTAGATTTAATGAAGTGTACCAATTAAATAATATTTAATTGGAATTGAATTGATATTGATTTTTGGGTTTATCGTGAACAGTGTTTTAAATAACACTTGTTCTTTAACCCGATAATTAATGAATGTGACTTTGGGTTTATCGTGAACCGTGTTTTAAATGACACTGATTCTTTAACCCAGTCGAAGATTAAGACTAAGTGGAGTTTTAATGAATCTTTAATTAGATTGAAATGATCGAGAATGGAGTATCACCAGTTTTGCTCCAGGCGATAGTTAAATCTTTAATTAGATTTGAACGTGAAATGGTAATTGAATTTACCAATAACACCGTGGTGTTAGATATGAAGTATAACCAGTTTTACTTCATGGGGTGAATAGGTTGGGATTGGGAAATTAAAACAAATGATTACTTCGGTAAGGTTCGCTAATCCCGACTAGTTTGAATTGATATTCAAAAGTTGATTAAAGAATAAATTCAAGGAATTTATCTTTGATAAAATTAATGGGAATCTTTCCCTATGAATGTGAAATCAGAAACTAACTGTCGGTTAGCTAAGCAGAATGGTTTTCTGAATATTGATCTGATGTTGGTTTCGGCCTTCGGGGTTAATATTTGGGGAATTATTCTCTTGATTAATTTACGGTTAGTGACTGATGAATTGGAATGAGGCGTATGTTGTGTTTGTGTAACACTTTTATAATATATACGCGAGTTATTCGGAAAGACCGGGTTTATCCCATTCTGAATAACTGATACGACGATAAGTCGAAGATGAAGACGATGGTCGAAGACCGGAGGTCTTCACGTCGTTTGGGTAATTACTGATGATCTTGATTGGGCTGTACACCCAAGAAGATGGAAACAGTTAGTGATCGTCCAGACGTACTTGGAGATCGATGGATATGCGGGGTACTAGGTGCCTCCGGTTTCGTTCAGACCCAGAACGGACTTGTAAATGGACTGTGTGTCTGACATCGGATTTCATTCTGTGTGACTGATATCGGTTGCATAGGATGGTTTGCCTGTGTGGCATGCTAAGATGCAAATGATCAAGGCTTCTGTTGAAAAGCAAAGTCTTGTGGGGATGATCAAAGCACGGCCTTTGTGGCGTAGCTTTGTGTAACGTTTACCTCGCGTGTTTCACACCCGGTATGAACCAAAAACGGGAGACGGACCTCAGGGGGGACATGCGTTTTCTTTCTAGCTAGAAGTGGCGTCAGTGGTTTTACACGCCCTGACGAGTTTGACTTATGTGGTTGTTGCTGTTGCTAGGCGCCTCGGATTGATCGGTCGTTCTCGAACCGATGGAGTCATTTAGTTGGCTCACCTACGCCCCAAAGGGCGGAGAAACGTATTGTTCAGGCATTATAATCCACTTCGTGTGGACCGGCCCTGACGATCCAAGGTACGGTTGCGGCTGTGCCTGAGGGGCGGGCTAGAGCGTCTCGAATCGGTTGAGGACTATCTTTTGCCTCGGTTCATAGACGGAAATCCAATTTCCAAATACGTGACTTTGCGGTTTTAATTGTAAAACTAGTATGGCGACATGATATATGGTACCCATGCCGCCTATGATTGATACTTATGATTTGAAGTTGTTTTATACACTATACACTTATTATAGTATCAAATGATTTGTTTCAAACGTATCAAGCATTCTTTGGCTGTTATAAGGGAAAACCCTATCCCCCGGCTTGCGTTGCATTGTGTGATAGGACCTGGGTCTTATAACAGCTTCATTCTTCTTTATTTAGCATTGCGCTGTTTGTTTTATGCACCGGTATTCTTGGGAGGAAACCCGTTCCGTGTTATACGGCGTGGTCCCTTGATTTACCTAACTTTAAAAATAAAGATTAACTGTTTTAGTTCTCACACCAGTCACATGACTGACCTGGAGTTTATTGTTTTAACCTAAACTCTGGGTGCCCCTATTTTGACACGGGCAGCTAGTAGTTTTGGTTTTGCAGATTTATATTCACAGGATCCTGGTTTACAGCTGGAATGATATCCGGAAAGCTTTGTATCCGTATATCTCTTCTAGTTGTGTATTGTATTATTTTCCGCTGCTATGTATTTAAATGTAATTTAAATCTCTGATATTTCTGTGTAATATTCATTTATACTCTGTATATTCTTGTAATCTGATGCATTGTTGTAATATACAATGAAACGTTCTTCTGTATGTGTTCTGTTGTGGTTTGTTCTCGAACTATCCGACGCTTTCCTTTACGGGGAAGTTACGGGTGTTCACAGTTGGTATCAGAGCTTTGGTTTATAAAGCTCAGAGAACAAGGCACATTAGAACCATACGAAAGAATTCATCAGATAATTGGATTAGTAATATCCAATGGGATGACTCGTTAGAGATAGGATCAGTAGTATCCTAGAACGAGTGTGAAGAGTATATTTTTGAAAATGAAAACAAATTTTTGTTTTGAAAATTTAAATCACTTCTACGTATTTGATTATTTATTTATTTGAACATGGACAATTCAGTATATAAAGAATTTGCATATACGCCTTGCAAACGTATATTCAAAGTTTTAATATACTGGATAGATATGGAATCACATTCTAGTCGCCCGGAGATGATATTGATGATAGCGATCGCATCATCAACATTTATGTTCGAGTTTCGAAGGTGTGATTTTCTATATATTTCCATTAGGCTGGTGTGAGAACCAAAACTTATATATAGCTAGAATACATTGTTGTGATTTGGCATCAAAACATGATTTTTTGTATATATATCAAAGTTATGAATTTGAGACTCTAATTCACTAATTGATTGATGTTTGCGTTGTTTGTTTAATTGTTTGCTAATTTTGAACCATTATGCTTAATCGAACCAAATATTGAATTATATCGAAAATTGGTTGCGTTTGCTTGCATATGCATATATATCTTTGAACAGGTCATAGCAAGGAGGCTAGAGCAGAAAATAAAATTTGTTTGCCCGACAAATAGGTACATGTTTACTACATAATTTCCTGTTTTGTTTGGGTGATGATGATTTTGTGAGCCTATTGGCTAGCCGCTTGGCTTTTTCTTTTTCTTTTTGAGATCTGAAGGACCGGGGAAGCTATTTGAAATTCCCCGATGCTCCCGGTGCAGGGGAGGTTATGGCGAAATTTTTCAAAAATTTAGGGTGTTAGCCAAATTTTTGAAATTTTGAAAATTCTCAGAAACTGAAAGGTTAGAGAATGAAAGCCAGATCGAGCGTAGTGTTGATTAATCAAACCACTTTCGACTTTGTTCCTTTTCGGGGACGAAAAGTTTTAAGTGGGGGAGATTGTAATAACCCGAAAATCTGGGCCAGTTTAAAATTTTTATTTTGGCAATTTTAGCGAATTTTGATTATTTAAAATGAATTATTTTAAATAGTATCGACGAGAAATTTATTTTGAATATAATTCGATCGTATATATTATACGCGTCGTCGTTAGAATATATAATAATTATATATAATTATAAAAGGAATTGAAAATGGCGCGGTAGTTCGAAAATTCGATTTCTAATTTCAAATGAATATACAGAATTCAATATAAGTCAGAATTGAACGAAACAAGAAATATTTGAATCTGTATAATTATATCTTTGTAACGAAGTTAACAAACTGGGATTTCATCTTAGAAATGATAAGATATGTCCAGTTTAAAATTAGAAATAGTCGCTGTGGAATTTATATATATTTTTATATATATAAGGCCCTTAAAAATAGCAATTTTGCAAACGACCTCGGATTTCGACGAAACCAGTTTTGTTGGGTCCGTGATGTTAAGTTATTGCTGGATTCCAAATTTCATAATTTTTAGAATCAATATGTGAGCGTGGCGAAGGAAAACGCGTTTGACCAGTTTCAGTGGATTTTAATCGACTGGAAATTGGCCATTTTTCTAACGGTCTCAGAATTCGACGAAACTAGTTTTGTTAGGACCGTATCGTCAATACGAAGCTAGAAAATATTTTTCTGGAATTTTTCTAGTTAGTATGTGACCCCGGTAATTTGAAATGTGCGTTTAAAATTGAATATATAGATTTAAACTTTAATTTAAACGGAAACTGATCGAAACAGTCGAATCAGCTAGCGGAACATATCCCATTGTGTTCGGAATGGGGGTAATACGCTATGGGCGACAGGCGGTGGGCCTCGTTTAGAGATCGTATGGAAAAAGTCAACATTTTAGAAAAATAATAATTAAATAAAATTTTAAAACCCTCTCCCCCTTTTATTGCCTCTGGCCCCCCCCCCCCTTGCCTCGTTGAAATCAGAAATCGATTTAAAGGAAAAAAAAAAAAGAAACTTCGTCGAAGCCCTAGCCCAGGCCGCCGCCGCGCTCGGGCCGCCCCCCCCTCTCTCGCTCGCGCCCCTTCTCCGGCCTCTCCTTCGATCGTCGAGCCACCACCCGAAACTCCAACCCACCTGCAAATCGCTGACCACCAGAAGAAACCGCCGCCACCAAGCAAAGCTCCACCGCCTCCGTTCAACGCCAGCCCCCTTCTACATCGCCTGAGCGCCATGACCACCCCCCCCAGTAGCCCATCACCCCCTGTAAGTTTTTAATTTATTTACTTTGTTTTTATTTTTATTTAAAACAGAAAATCGATTTTTAAATGATAGAAAAAAACTGATTTTTATGTTTTTAAAAACTGATTTTATAATAAAAGTAAAAACTGATTTTTTAAGAAGTTAAAACCGATTTAGTTTAAAAAGTAAAAACTGACTTTATTAGATTTTAAAAACTGATTTTAATTAAAGAAGTAGTAAAACTGAATTTTTAATTATGTTAAAACTGAATTTATATAGTTTAGAAACTGAGGTTTATATTGTTTAGAAACTGAAATAGAACTGATTTTGAAGAATAAAAATATAATTTTTATATCATGTAAATAATAAAAATATGATTTTTATATAGTGAAGATAATAAAAATATGATTTATATATATAGAACTTCGAAATAAAAAAATATGATTTTTATATATTGAACATCGAAGTAAAAATTCGATTTTTATATATTGAATAGCATAGTAAAAATTCGATTTTTACATAGGTAGTGAAAGCAGCAACGAAGGTGACAAAAAGGCGAAACGACGAAGACTTCTGCAAATGAAGTGCCGTGGAGCTAGGATAGCTATATGTGAGAATTTCTCACCTTTCAATTTCTTTTCTAGTTTTATATATATACTAGGATGCAGACGGTGCTTAGTAGCACCCGACACAATCGTCCACAAACCATGGACTTGTTTGTTTGGTTGCATAGATTAGTTTGATTATGTGATTGAATTGAATTGGTTGGGTGAAATTGAATGGTTGGATTGATGTGTGAATGGCGTGGGCCTTCACTAGACCGGGGATAAGGCTAGGCCTTGTCCCGTTTCTAGTATCGTGCCGTTATGCCGCCGAAATTTTCTAAAATAAGTTAGAAAAATAAAAATATCATTTTATTGTGTAAATGAATTGAATAGAAATTCATAGGTTGAAATAAAATGTTTTATCGTTAAAAATATAATTTTTAACGTGAATGTGAATAAATGAATAGTTATAAACAAATCGGCCGATTTGTTTGTATATACACTGATTTGACTGATATTGATTGGGTCGATAAATTTCACACATCGCCCAACTGCACAAATAAAATCTGTGTTTGATTGTTTGAAACCCCACACGGGTGTTGGGATGAAATTTGAAGTTCACTCATCCTGATTGATTAAATATGTCGATCGATTGATTGACAGGCTGTTATAAGCGTTAGATATCTATATTTGATGCTTATACAGTGTAGTGCACTTTGGTTGATGGTTGATTATTTTTCAATGCTATGATATACATGTGTTGTATGAAAATCCATATAATTAACCTTATATGGTAATTGATTGGGCCTCATTCCAATTTGAAAAATAAAGAATATTATAAAATAAAAGTTCATGTGTTGACAGTACTCATTCATTGAGATTGGTCATGTGTTGAACGAAATATTTTAGTAATAAAATTTACATCTTTATCGATATAAAATAAAAGTTCATGTGTTGACAGTACTCATTCATTGAGATTGGTCATGTGTTGAACGAAATATTTTGATAATAACAACTATTTTGAAAATAGAAATTTATGAAGCCGTGTTGATTAGATTGACGCCATTTTGACGTGAACGATATTTATATCGATTTTATTCATTTCGAAATGAATTGAATTGAAAACGAATTCAAATTGAATTGAAAACGATTTCGAAATAAATTGAATTGAAAACGAATTCAAATTGAATTGAAAACGATTTCGAAATGAATTGAATTGAAAACGAATTCAAAATGAATTGAAAACGATTTCGAAATGAATTGAATTGAAAACGAATTCAAAATGAATTGAAAACGATTTCGAAATGAATTGAATTGAAAACGAATTCAAAATGAATTGAGAACGATTTCGAAATGAATTGAATTGAAAACGATTTCGAAATGAATTGAATTGAAAACGATTTCGAAATGAATTGAATTGAAAACGATTTCGAAATGAATTGAATTGAAAACGATTTCGAAATGAATTGAATTGAAAACGATTTCGAAATGAATTGAATTGAAAACGATTTCGAAATGAATTGAATTGAAAACGATTTCGAAATGAATTGAATTGAAAACGATTTCGAAATGAATTGAATTGAAAACGATTTCGAAATGAATTGAATTGAAAACGATTTCGAAATGAATTGAATTGAAAACGAATTCAAATTGAATTGAAATTTGAATTGAATAGAAACGAATCTATAAAGAAGAATTCAATTGTGATTTGAATTGAAAAGGAAGTTGAAAATGTTTTTGAAACGAATTCAAAACTATTTATATAACTCGTTTTAAATAGAAATCGAAGTATATATTATATATATAATATAATGGCCTGAATAGAACGCGCCGCGCCGCAGCAGTTCGTGAATTTCGACCATTTATTTCAAACGGACATTACGGGAGATTCGACCGTCGGATTCTCCTAAAACCGGAACCGTTGGGTTCGTATCGAAAAGAGCTTTCTAACGAATGTGATAAATTAGAAATCTAACGGTTGGATTTGGAGATACGTCCAAATCAAATTCGAAAAAGGTCGCTGTAAGTGCAGTTCGATGACCGTTGATGGAAATCGACTGTACGGGCCTTGATAAAATTATTAAAAATAGCAATAATTTGTGTAAAATCATAAGAAATGATTTAGAAAGAATTGGGATGAAAAACTCCATATTTGAAAAGATAAAAATGGATTTTTATCGAAATGAACTAGTTTTGAACTAGAAATATAATTCTATTTATTTTTAAATAAATAAATTGAATTTAAAAAGGGTTTTAAAAATAACCAAAATTTCCAATGATTGCATTGGAGTGGATTTGAATCGAAATTGTCTTCGGAATATTTCGATGTTGGAATTCGTGATTATACAGGTGTTGTTATGGAAATTTGAAAGATATATATATTTATATCGTTATTTCCAATACGACATTTGTTAGTCGTAGAATTCGATATTGAATATAAGCGGATATATTTTCTATTCAGAGCCTTGTATTGAATATCGAATGTGATTTGGGTTTGTCGTGAATGGTGTCTTCACTAACACTGTTCTTGAACCCAGTTGAGAAATGATTAAATCTTTTTATTTAGATTTAATGAAGTGTACCAATTAAATAATATTTAATTGGAATTGAATTGATATTGATTTTTGGGTTTATCGTGAACAGTGTTTTAAATAACACTTGTTCTTTAACCCGATAATTAATGAATGTGACTTTGGGTTTATCGTGAACCGTGTTTTAAATGACACTGATTCTTTAACCCAGTCGAAGATTAAGACTAAGTGGAGTTTTAATGAATCTTTAATTAGATTGAAATGATCGAGAATGGAGTATCACCAGTTTTGCTCCAGGCGATATTTAAATCTTTAATTAGATTTGAACGTGAAATGGTAATTGAATTTACCAATAACACCGTGGTGTTAGATATAAAGTATAACCAGTTTTACTTCATGGGGTGAATAGGTTGGGATTGGGAAATTAAAACAAATGATTACTTCGGTAAGGTTCGCTAATCCCGACTAGTTTGAATTGATATTCAAAAGTTGATTAAAGAATAAATTCAAGGAATTTATCTTTGATAAAATTAATGGGAATCTTTCCCTATGAATGTGAAATCAGAAACTAACTGTCGGTTAGCTAAGCAGAATGGTTTTTTGAATATTGATCTGATGTTGGTTTCGGCCTTCGGGGTTAATATTTGGGGAATTATTCTCTTGATTAATTTACGGTTAGTGACTGATGAATTGGAATGAGGCGTATGTTGTGTTTGTGTAACACTTTTATAATATATACGCGAGTTATTCGGAAAGACCGGGTTTATCCCATTCTGAATAACTGATACGACGATAAGTCGAAGATGAAGACGATGGTCGAAGACCGGAGGTCTTCACGTCGTTTGGGTAATTACTGATGATCTTGATTGGGCTGTACACCCAAGAAGATGGAAACAGTTAGTGATCGTCCAGACGTACTTGGAGATCGATGGATATGCGGGGTACTAGGTGCCTCCAGTTTCGTTCAGACCCAGAACGGACTTGTAAATGGACTGTGTGTCTGACATCGGATTTCATTCTGTGTGACTGATATCAGTTGCATAGGATGGTTTGCCTGTGTGGCATGCTAAGATGCAAATGATCAAGGCTTCTGTTGAAAAGCAAAGTCTTGTGGGGATGATCAAAGCACGGCCTTTGTGGCGTAGCTTTGTGTAACGTTTACCTCGCGTGTTTCACACCCGGTATGAACCAAAAACGGGAGACGGACCTCAGGGGGGACATGCGTTTTCTTTCTAGCTAGAAGTGGCGTCAGTGGTTTTACACGCCCTGACGAGTTTGACTTATGTGGTTGTTGCTGTTGCGAGGCGCCTCGGATTGATCGGTCGTTCTCGAACCGATGGAGTCATTTAGTTGGCTCACCTACGCCCCAAAGGGCAGAGAAACGTATTGTTCAGGCATTATAATCCACTTCGTGTGGACCGGCCCTGACGATCCAAGGTACGGTTGCGGCTGTGCCTGAGGGGCGGGCTAGAGCGTCTCGAATCGGTTGAGGACTATCTTTTGCCTCGGTTCATAGACGGAAATCCAATTTCCAAATACGTGACTTTGTGGTTTTAATTGTAAAACTAGTATGGCGACATGATATATGGTACCCATGCCGCCTATGATTGATACTTATGATTTGAAGTTGTTTTATACACTATACACTTATTATAGTATCAAATGATTTGTTTCAAACGTATCAAGCATTCTTTGGCTGTTATAAGGGAAAACCCTATCCCCCGGCTTGCGTTGCATTGTGTGATAGGACCTGGGTCTTATAACAGCTTCATTCTTCTTTATTTAGCATTGCGCTGTTTGTTTTATGCACCGGTATTCTTGGGAGGAAACCCGTTCCGTGTTATACGGCGTGGTCCCTTGATTTACCTAACTTTAAAAATAAAGATTAACTGTTTTAGTTCTCACACCAGTCACATGACTGACCTGGAGTTTATTGTTTTAACCTAAACTCTGGGTGCCCCTATTTTGACACGGGCAGCTAGTAGTTTTGGTTTTGCAGATTTATATTCACAGGATCCTGGTTTACAGCTGGAATGATATCCGGAAAGCTTTGTATCCGTATATCTCTTCTAGTTGTGTATTGTATTATTTTCCGCTGCTATGTATTTAAATGTAATTTAAATCTCTGATATTTCTGTGTAATATTCATTTATACTCTGTATATTCTTGTAATCTGATGCATTGTTGTAATATACAATGAAACGTTCTTCTGTATGTGTTCTGTTGTGGTTTGTTCTCGAACTATCCGACGCTTTCCTTTACGGGGAAGTTACGGGTGTTCACAGATTTACAGCTGGAATGATGCTCGGAAAGCTCTGTATATGTGCATTACTTCTAGTTGTGCTTTTGTATTATTTTCCGCTGCGATGTATTTAAATGTAATTTAAATCTCTGATATTTGTTGAATGTAATTTATTCATTTATACTCTGTATATTCTTGTATCTGATGGAATTGTTGTAATAACTATGAAATGTTCTTTCGTCTGCGTTCGTTTGTGTGTTGTTCTTAAGGTAATCTGCTCTTTCCTTCACGGGGAAGTTACGGGTCCTTTCATTTGGTATCAGAGCTTTGGTTTACAGAGCTCGAGAACAAGACACATTAGAACTATATGAAAGAATTCATCAGATATTGGATTAGTAATATCCAATTAGAATTACTCGTTAGAGATAGGATCAGTAGTATCCTAGAACGAGTGTGAAGAGTATATTTTTAAATGAAAACAATTTTGTTTTGAAAATTTAAATCGTTTTATATGTATTTGAATATTTGTTTATTTTGAATTTGGACAATCGAGTATATAAAGATTTTGCATATACGCGTCATGAACGTATATTCGAGGTTTTAATATACTAGATAGATATAGAATCATACTCTAGTGGCCTGAAGATGATTCTGATGGTTGAGTACTCGTCGTCAGCATTTATTTTCGAGTGACGAAGGTGTGATATCTATATATTTCCATTAGGCTGGTGTGAGAACCAAAACTTATATAGATAGATTTATTGTTGTGAATTGGCATCAAAAACATGATTTTTGACTATATATCAAAGTTATGAATTTGAAACTCTAATCCACTAATTGATTGATGGTTGTGTTGTTTGTTTATTTGTTTAATAATTTTGAACCATTATGCCTAATTGAATCAAATATTGAATTGTATTGAAAATTGGTCGTATTTTCTTGCATATACATGTACTTACATTGAACAGTTCATAGCAAGGAGGCTAGAGCAGAGAATAAAATTTGTTTGCCCGACAAATAGGTACATGTTTACTATATGATTTACTATTTTGTTTGGGTGATGATGATTTTATGAGCCTATTGGCTAGCCGCTTGGCTTTTTCTTTTTCTTTTTGATATCAGAAGGCCTGTATGGCAATTTCGGGATTTTCCCGTGGCTCCCGGTGCAGGGGAGGTTATGGCGAAATTTTTCGAAAATTTAGGGAGTTAGCCAAATTTTTGAAATTTTGAAAATTCTCAGAAACTGAAAAGTTGGAGAATGAAAGCCAGATCGAACGTAGAGTTGATTGATCAAACCACTTCGGCTTCGTTCCTTTTCGGGGACGAAAAGTTTTAAGTGGGGGAGATTGTAATAACTTGGAAATTCTGGGCCAGTTTAAAATTTTTATTTTGGCAATTTTAATGAATTTTGAACATTTAAAATAGATTAATTTAAATAATATCGACGAGAAATTTATTTTGAATATAATTAGAACGTGTATATATATACGCGTCGTCGTTAGAATATAATAATTATTTATAATTATAAATAGGAATTGAAAATGGCGCGGTAGTTCGATAATTCGATTTCAAACTTCAATTGAACATACCGGGTGCAAAATAAACCGGATTTTAGTGAAACCAAAAATAATAGAATCTAAATGTGAATATCTTTCCAACGAATCCGAGAAATCGAAATTTCATAGCGGGAATCAAAAGATGTGCCCAGTTGAAAATTTTGAATAGTCGCTATGGAATTCAGGCCCTTAAAAATGGAAATTTTGCAAACGACCTCGGATTTCGACGAAACCACTTTTGTTGGATCCGTGATGTCAAATTATTGTTAGATTCCAAATTTCATAATTTTTTGAATCAATGTTTGAGCGGGGCAAAGGAAAACGTGTTTAACCAGTTTCAGTTGATTTTAATCGACTGGAAAATGGTCATTTTTCCAACGGTTTCAGAATTTGGCAAAACTGGTTTTATTAGGACCGTATCGTCAATACGAAGCTAGAAAATATTTTTCTGGAATTTTTAGAGTTCGTATGTGGCCCGATAAATTGAAATGCGCGTCCAATTTCAATATATAGAGTTATATTTGGATTTCAACGGAAACTGATCGAAACGATCGAATCATCCTGCGATACATTTCCCATTGTGTTCGGAATGGGGGTAATTAGCTGTGGACGACAGGCGGTGGGCCTCGTGTAGAGGTCGTATGAAAAAGTCAACTTTTTGAAATTTAAAAAAAAAACCTCTCCTCTCCTTTATCTCTCAGGCCCCCACCCGTTCTTCATTAATCAGAAAGGAAAAAAATTAAAATAAAAAAAAGAGGAAAGAAAAGAAAATCGGTCGCCCCTCCCCCCCCCCCCCCCCCACGCAGGTGCTGTCGCCGCCTCCCCTTCATCTGCCGCGCCGCCACCTTCTTCTTCTCCTCCCTCCTTCGAAGCACCCTCCCTCCTCCCCTCTTCTGTCAGGAACCGCAAGACCCAACCCCCGCTGAAACCCTAGCCGCACCCCCTCTTCTTCCTCGAGCCTCGTGCCGTGCTCCGAACCACCACGCCACCTGCTGACCGCTGCCGATCACCCCCAACCGCCATTCCCTCCCCCCTTGAGCCATGGTGAGCTTTTTATTTTTAATTTATTTATAAAATCAATTTTTAAATATGGATTAGCATTTATAAAATCAGTTTTTTTTTAGGAAAATAAATCTATGATTTTTACCATATAGTTAGCAATAAAAAGATATGATTTTCATATAGAAGTAGTGAAGAAAATTCTACTTTTACATTATAGAAGTGTTAAAAATATGACCTTTATATAGTAGGAGATATAAAAATACTATTTTTATATAAGTAGTGTATTGAAAATAAAATTTCTATATAATAGAGATTATAAAAATATAATCTTTATATAGAGAATAGCAGTGTAAAAATTCGATTTTTATATATTGAATAGCGAAGTAAAAATTCGATTTTTATATATTGAATAGTGAAGTAAAAATTCGATTTTTATATATTGAATAGCAATATAAAAATGTGATTTTTATATATGTAGTGGCTACGGGCAACAAAAGTGACAAAAGGCGAGAACAGCGATGACTTCTACATGAGAAGAGTCGAGATGATTGGATTAGCTAGTCGGTGAGAACTTCTCACTCTAAAATTCTTTTTCTAGTTATATATATATATACTAGGATGTAGACGGTGCTTAGCAGCACCCGACACCCGTCATCCACAGACCATGGATGGCTTGTTTGTTTGATTGATGTGTTGTGAAAATTGTTCGTGATGTTGATGTGGAATCGAAAATAAAATGTAATGTGTTGAAATTAATTAATTGTCATTAGAATATATTTTTTAACGTGAAAGTGAATAAATAAATATTTATAAACAAATCGGCCGATTTTTTTATATACACTGATTTGACTGATATTGATTGGGTTGATAAATTTTACACATCGCCCAACTGCAGAAATAAAATCTGTGTTTGATTGTTTGAAACCCCACACGGGTATTGGGATAAAATACGGCATACACTAATCCCAATAATTAGTTGTATGTCGATCGATTGATTGACAGGCTGTTATAAGCGTTAGATATCTATATTTGATGCTTATACAGTGTAGTGCGCTTTGGATGATGGTTGATTATTTATCGTTGCTATTATATACATGTGTTGTATGGAATCCATATAACTAACTTTATATGGTAATTGATTGGGCCTCATTCCAATTTGAAAAATAAAGAATATTATAAAATAAAGGTTCATGTGTTGACCGTACTCATCCGTTGAGATTAGTCATGTGTTGAACGAAATATTTTAACAATCAAATTTACATCTTTATCTTTATAAAATAAAGGTTCATGTGTTGACAGTACTCATCCATTGAGATTAGTCATGTGTTGAACGAAATATTTTAACAATAAAATTTACATCTTTATCATATATAAAATTAGAAACTAATTGGAAAATAGATAAGATGAGTGGTCTCCTGGATATTGATCTGATGTTGGTTTCGGCCTTCGGAGTTAATATTCAGGGAATCGTTCTCTTACTAATTTACGGTTGGAGTCTGATTTAAATCAAACTATAAATACCATAATTTTTATAAAATATATTAAATAACAAAAATAGTCACACGTGGACAGTACTCATTCGTTGAGATTAGTCATGAGTTGACAAAAATATAGATTCACGTATTGAATAGAATAAATATTCATTTGTTGAATAGAATAACGGAATTATTGAAATATATAAAGCCGTGTTGATTAGAGATGCGCTATTTTGACGTGAACGATATTTATATCGATTATATTCGTTTTTATAATTGAATTGAATAGAAAACCAAATTCGAATTGAAATGAATAGAAAACCAAATTCGAATTGAATAGAAAACCAAATTCGAATTGAATTGAATATATAACCAATTTCGAATTGAATTGAATATATAACGAATTCGAATTGATTTGAATATAAAACAGATTTGAATTGAATATATAACCAATTTCGAATTGAATTGAATATATAACGAATTCGAATTGATTTGAATATAAAACGGAATTGATTTTAATATAAAACGAATTCGAACTGAATTGAATAGAAAACGAATTCGAACTGAATTGAATAGAAAACGAATTCGAACTGAATTCAATAGAAAACGAATTTGAAATAGAATTGAAATCGATTTGAATTTGAAATGAGTGTTGAAACTGTGTTTGAAACAAATTTGAAACGATTTATAAAATTCCTTTAAAAAGGGAAATCGACGAAATATATATATATATATATATATATATATATATATATATATATATATTATATGTATAATGGCCTGAATAGAACGCGCCGCGCCGCGACAGTTCGTAAATTTCGACCATTGACTTCGAATGGACATTACGGGAGATCCGGCTGTTGGATTCTCCTAAAACCGGAACCGTTGGGTTCGTATAGAAAAGAGCTTTCAAACGAATATTAGAAATTTGAAATCTAACGGTTGGATTTGGAGATACGTCCAAATCATATTTGGAAAAGGTCGTTGTAAGTGCAGTTCGATGGCCGCTGTTGGAAATCGACTGTACGGGCCTTGATAAAATTATTAAAAATAGTAATAATTTGTGAAAAATCATAAGAAATGATTTGGAAAAATTGGGATGAAAAACTCCATATTTGAAAAGATAAAAACAGATTTTTATCGAAATGAACTAGTTTTGAACTAAAATTAAAACCCATTTATTTTTAAATAAATAAATTGGATTTGAAACGGGTTTTAAATAGAATTGATTTGTGGGTTTATCGTGAACGGTGTTTTAAATAACACTAGTTCTTTAGCCCGATAATAAATAGAATGTGATTTGGGTTTATCGTGAACTGTGTTTTAAATGACATTAGTTCTTTAACCCAGTAAAAGGAGTTTTAATGAATCTGCAATTAGATTGAAATGTGAATTGATAATCTAAATTATCAAATTTGGAAAATGAGCGAGAATGGAGTATCACCAGTTTTTCTCCAAAACGATAGTCAAATCTTTAATTAGATTTGAACGTGAAATGGTAATTAATTTTACCGATAACACTGTGGTGTTATATATGGAGTATTACCAGTTTTGCTTCATGGGATGAATAGGTTAGGATTGGGAAATAAAATAAGTAATTACTTCAGTGTGGTTCGATAATCTCGACTAGTTTGGAAAAACCATAATTTGGTTTGATACGACATCCAATGGAAGATTAAAGAATAAATTTTAAAGAATTTATCTTGGATAAAATTAATGGGAACCTTTCCCTAAGAATATGAAATTTAGAAACTAGCTGTAGGTTAGCTAAGAAGAATGGTTTCCTAGGTATTGATCTGATGTTGGTTTCGGCCTTCGAGGTTAATATTTGGGAAATTGTTCTCTTGTTGATTTACGGTTAGTGGCTGCTAAATTGGAATGAGGCGTATGTTGTGTTTGTGTAACATTTGTTTTAATATACGCGGGTTGTTCGGAAAGGCCGTGTTTATACCCATTCTGAATAACCGATTCGACGACATGTCAAAGACGAAGACGGTGGTTGAAGACCAGAAGTCTTCACATCGTTTGGGTGACTACTGATGATCTTGATTGGGCTGTACACCCAAGATGAGGGAATCAGTTGGTGGTCGTCCAGACGTACTTGGAGATCGATGGATATGTGAGGAAAGTGCCTCCGGTTTTGTTCAGACCCAGAACGAACTTGTAAATGGATTGTGTGTCTGACATTGGACTTTATTCTGTGTTGATTGATCTCTATTAAATATACATCTGTTTGGCAGCGGAGAATTTATTCTCTTGCTTAACGCCCTTCTCTGAGACGTACGAGCTCAGAGGTTGTATATCGATGGACATCAGTGGCATGGCATGAATTGCCTGTGTGGCATGCTGAGTTGCATGGATCAAGGCTTCTGTTGAAAAGCAAAGTCTTGTGGTTGATGATCAAATCACGGCCTACGTGGCAGCTTTGTGTATAACGTGAATTCGCGAGCCTCACACCTCGGTATGATTTAAAAACGGGATAAGGACTGCGGGGAGAACACGATGTTTCTTTCTAGCTTTGGTGGTGTCAGTGACTTACCAGCCCTGACATTTATATACTTTTCACCTATGTGGTTGTTGGATGAGGCGCCTCGATTTTAGGTCTGTAAGGACCGGGAAACGTGTGTTCAGGAATAATTAATCCTCAAACGTAAGAGAGGACCGGCCTTGAAGATCCAGGGGTTACCCAGAGTGTGTAGTCCCAAGGCATTTGCTAGATTGTCTCAAAGCGGAGAGGAGCTTGCCCCTTGCCTCGACTCATGACGGAAATCCAATTTCCAATACGTGTATTTCGGTTTTATTTGTAGAGCCTAGTATGGCGACATGATAGATGGTACCCATGCCGCCTAGGATTGATATTTATGATTGAAAATGTTTTGACACTATACACTTATAATAGTATCAAATGATTTGTTTTAAACGTACCAAGCATGTTTGGCTATTATAAGGGGAAACCCTATCCTCCGGCTTGCGTTGCATTGTGTGATGGGACCTGGGTCTTATAATAGCTTCATTTTTCGAAAAAGCATTGCGTTGTTTATCGATATGCACTGGTATTCTTGGGAGGAAACCCGTTCCGTATTATACGGCGTGGTCCCTTGAATAACTCTCTTTTAAAGTAAAGTTTTAAATAACTGTTTTAGTTCTCATACCAGTCACATGACTGACCTGGAGTTTTCTGTTTTAACCTAAACTTTGGGTGCCCTTATTTTCGACACGGGCAGCTAGTAGTTTCGGTTTTGTAGATTTATATTCACAGGATCCTGATTTACAGCTGGAATAATGCTCGGAAAGCTCTGTATTCGTGCATTACTTCTAGTTGTGCTTTTGTATTATTTTCCGCTGCGATGTATTTAAATGTAATTTAAATCTCTGATATTTGTTTAATGTAATTTATTCATTTATACTCTGTATATTCTTGTATCTGATGGAATTGTTGTAATAACTATGAAATGTTCTTCCGTCTGCGTTCGTTTGTGTGTTGTTCTCAAGGTAATCTGCTCTTTCCTTCATGGGGAAGTTACAGGTCCTTTCAATTTCCATTGAAAATTAATATGCAGTATACAACTTAGAACAATTTCAAAATGTAGGTGTTGTTAGAGTGGCGCCGCAGGATTCAGATGTTTTTAGAAATCACTAGAACCAGATAATGTGAAAAAATTACAAGGAGACGCATTTAAGGGATACATTTCTAGAAAAAAAGCCAAGTTGGGTGGGTAATGATATTTGGGTTGGATTTATGAGACACTGGGACTTTGAAGCAGTAAAAGTAACCTAAAATGAGACTATTGACATTTATATTGGTTGCATTATTTTAATTAATCGTGTATCTAAATTAAAAGTAAATATTAGCAAGGAACAAGGCGAACAAGATTAAGAAGCTGAATTTATATCATGATGGCTCGAAATCCTTCCAACAGGATAGGAAGGAATTGAAAATTTTGCAATTGAAGTTTATTTTATTCATGTATATCTTTAGTATATATTTAGCATATCTTTAGTATATGTTCATGTATATCATTAATGCATATTTTTAGTATATTATATTCATGTATACCTTTAATTTGCGAGGTACGAAAGGGAGCCTACAATGGCTGAGGTTTTCAGAATCACACATGTTGATGAGTAGACAATGACGATGGAAATGTTTCATATGATTGGACAAACCAGAAAGCTGCATCAGTCATGGTAAATATGCTTATATCCATAATGGTACTATTTCATATTTGTTTATTTCACAGTATATAAGTAAACTGTATAGAAATTATGTTAAATTTATGTTCGTAATTGCAGGAGAGATATGACATTAAGCAAGCAAGAGTGACACAAGAGACTAGACGAGAGGAGATTACGCATGAAGAGTCGAATTACATATGAAATTCCATTATTGCATTGCCTAGTCGAAATAGGCATTACGATTTCAGCAATCAGGAAGCAAACCATTTTAATAATTATATTTTGATTAAGTACATTAATATTCTATATGTATGTGTGAACTTACACAATCAAACTATGAAATAAAATATTTGTTAGGAAGGTAAAATAGGTAATAAAGTCCGTGGATGAGATTTTATGATAATATACATAAACAATATATAAAAATCAATTCATGATTCATTTAACTTAGTAAAATTATATTTGAAAATACCTTCATTTCAAATTTCTACAATCATTTAACTTAGTCAATGATGTCATTATTTATTGTAATGTCCCAGAAATTCCAACAACTGGAGTGTGAAATTAATTAAAGATTTAATTATTAATAACCAATATTTTGGTATCTGAGTTAGAAAGTAAAATATATTGTTGTGTGTATGAATTAAACTCAAGATTTAATTCAGAATTTGTTGCTTGAAAATCAAATATTTATTGTTGAATATGATTTGGAGCTCGACTGAGGATTTAAATGGCTGAATTTAAAAATAAATGTATTAACGATAAATATATTTCAGCATTTTATTTTTTGAAATACATCGAAATTTAGCCTAGTAGTGTGTGTATTTGTGTATATATAGGAAACTGAATTTTTCGATTCAAATTTGGAATTGAACGGAGTTGTTATTGGACAAACAGGATAAAATCAGTGAGTCAATAAATAATTTAAAAATAAAATAACATCATATACAAATGGAGTCGAATTACAATTAAACTAATTTTATTGAAATCAAAACGTTAAAACAAAAGGGTATGTATAATTTTTTTCATAATTGGAGACTATTTGTGGTACAAACTTTGAGCGCTTAATGATAAATTGGCGGTAAAGATTTATATTTAACTATATCCGAATATTACCTACCTAAAATATAACCTACACCAATTGAAATTGCGCTGACCTATGCTTCTGAAATACGCCACTGCACTATTGCACTGATGGACATCGTCCTTATCTTCGTAATCTTCTTCCATAAATCGCCCCTCATTCCCAATTCCTTCACCAACAAATTTATTTCCTCCTTTGTCAATGGCTTCTGGAAAATTTGCATCTTTCCCATAAATAAATTCCCATCCATAACAGTGTCGATGACTCCAACGCAAATCAAAACCGATTATTTTCTTTCCCAAACTTAAACTTTCCTAAACCCTAATGGCCATCCACTTCAGCGTCATTCGAGTCACCACCGAGGTTCGCAATGGCCAGCATGCACCACGACTGAAGCTGCTGCTCCATCGCTTCCTCAAGTCGCCACTGCTGCTCAGCCTTCTGCTTCAAATCCAACGCGTATGCTGCTCAACTCTACAGCTCGAACCCTTGCCGTGAGCTTCTTCTCTGCTCGCTCCATTTTTTTAAGGTGAGTCATTAGACTCACGATTTAGCTTATTTCAAGTAGCTGACTTCAATTTTTAATTGGATTCAATAATGACGTTTGGTTTGCTTTGTTGGTTGTCTCATGGTAATTTGTCTGATGTTTTACATTGCATATAAATTAGTTGCAAAGGTTGACAAGTATTGCATTTAGAATAGGCTAAATTTGATACTTGTATTTTGATGAGAACAACACTGATAAGAACAGATTCTCAACACACTTGGCATTTTGATAAGAATAGATATGCACTTGATCCATTGATACTATTCACCGCCTTGAACCTACTTTCATTTATTCAACTAGATGCTTTGAACAAGTTACGAATAAGAACCGAACTACAATTGATTTAGCTCCTTAAATTTGGTAGGGCCGACTCATTACTTGAACTGCCATACACAAGTATTGTATATGTCAATGATTCAATGCGGGTTCTTTAGTTTTCGCCGACCCGATCGATGAACTTGCTGGTTATCATCGTTGCCATGGTCATGCATACCCGTAATTTTTTGGCCCAATTTGTATTACTGTGTCTCCATAATTTTTGGCATTATTTGTTTCAAAAACCGGAAATTTATACAAGTTGACTGGTTGAACCTAAAATCTGCCATGTTTTAACCCTATTTTCTGCACTTGGTCTCTTCATTTGGAATGATTTGTACGTAATTATTTGCCTATAGGACACCTTTATTATGGTATGCTTATATATTAGTCAATGTGTTATTTGCACACGAACTTCTTATAAAACCTTTAAATAGTATTCGTGTATTTTTAGAACAGTACATAAATGTGTTGAGAATTAATAATAAAGATCAAAATGAATTTCTTTTAGGTGCATAAAAAAGGCAAGGTCAAACCCAAAAAGAAAAATGATAGGAAACATATTTTCCTGTTGCATGTTTAATTAGTAATATGTATTTGGCAGGAAGTTTTTTTTCCTGTCGCAACAAAATTGCTCCAACCTTGGCTAGTATCTATGAAAGTCTCACTTGGATAAAATATTAAACTTAATGAAAGGAATTTATTTTTACAATATCTATCATCACCTAGTTGAATTTGGGGCTAGTTGTCATTTAAATTATTTGTCGTGCTTACATCCTGAAGTCATGGGTTAATGCTTGAGATTCATTTGTGATAGTTTTTATGAAATGAGGTGTTCTGGGATCATGAAAACATATTGCTGCACATGCATTCTTCATCCATGCGTATGTGCTTGAGAGTGCGAGTGTTTGGGTGCAAAAAATTATATACTTGTTCATGGACTACTTCGTTTTGCCTTGTGGTGTAATCCTAGCCTTGTCTGAATACATTTCATTGGATTTCTGTAATTTGCTTGGCATATATTTGCAATAGTATAATGTGAAAATCTAAAACCTGCGTGTACCACTGTTAAGTGTGTCTTCCTTTAGATAATTCATTGCACTGTTATTAACTGGGAATATCGGGTTCTTACTGTTAACATAAGAAGCATACATATGCTACCTCATCTGATTCATGCTATATGTGCTTTAGCATATTTCTATATAAAATTTAATGGTATGCTGGCTAGGTGGTATTTGTGTGGATTAAGTGAGAGCCCTACGCCTGACCTTGTAGTAATATGTATGGATCTGGTTTATTTGCAATACACTTGTGTCATTATATTTCGAAATGCAGGCCACCTATAGGCTGAGCCACATATTTGCTGTGTTGTTATAATCATCAAGTATATCTTATAGTTTATACCATACCCAGTTGAGAATGGAAACTTTATATGTATACACCATACCCAGTTTTGGCTCACTTTACTTCTATTCCCATTTTCATTACTGCCATCTCGAGGCTATGGTTAGGAAACTTTAAACGTAGACACTTATGTCTGTCACATAGGTTGTTTCATTACCATACACTATTGCGTCAATGGTTTGTAGCTGAAGTCTCATGGTTTGTCACTTTGCTTGTCAGTTTGCTTCACAAATTTGTCTAAAGGAAGAGAATAAATAAGTTACTTAATTTGTCTTAGTCCTACTTTCTTTTCTTAAGAAATCTAGGTTGTTTCTTTACTTGATGAACTAGAGCAACTTGCATGTAATTTTGTGTTGTGATTTCAAAATCTTTCACCACTTATACACAGAGCGTGGTACACCTAAATATATATACATATATTGCATATGCCACTCATTTGTATCCTTAACTAAATCTGCCACTCATTTGTATCCATTGTCTATAAATAAATAAAAAATGTTTATAAGTAATCCAAGTTATTATATGTATCCATTGTTTACATATTGTTAAGCTGGAACTATTTAATAAGCTATTTTCTCTACTGTGTTGTCATCCAAAAATTCTAGAATCAACAGGTTCCTTATGTACATGTCATGCATGAATTCCCAATAAATATTGCTCTGCACACATGCATGCTTAAGTGTTGTACTATTGCACGAGTGTTCGACTTTAACCCATAGGTCCTAATGTTAGTTGTAGTTGCACATTGGAACTGCTGAGTTGATATTGGTGCCTTTCTGTTGGCCCCCTTTCTGTTTACTTATACAGTTATTCTGTTTATTTATACGGATATTCCACCACTGTTTTCGAAGTCTCGGTTGCACTTGTATTTTGGGTTTCCTGGAATGCTGAGGCAGTACACATGGGTACATGTACACGTGTGTATATCAAGGTTATCACGACGCCAAGTCGAACCAAGTCGAGCCACTACCGTCTAGAAGACTAGTCGACCAGTCGTCTGACTAGTCGTGACTAGTTGACAAGTCTTTTATATACATATATTTATTAGACTTAAATATATAATATAATTAGATATACTTATAAATTTATAATAAGTTCAAATTCAACAAAGATAATATAATAATAGGTTCAAATTCAACATATATCCATAATAGATCATAGTCACAACATAATAATACCCAAAATATCCATAATAGATCATAATAATACCCAAGTATTTTCAGTGTTACTTTCCATTTCAACTGCTGTATATGTAATTAAAAACAAATCAGTTAAATCTGAATAAAAGTATATATACTAACATATAATTATTAACAGTAAGAAGCTATAATATATATACTTTCCATTGCTGTTTGAATCATGAATCGTCGATTTTTACTATAGTTATATATATTGTATGTATGTAATATTTTTTTTATGATAGTGTGCTAACATAATGTTTTTTTTTCATTTGTAGGTCACTATTGAGGTTAGAAGATTGTGCGCAAGAGTCCATTTCTTGAATTTATGTACTTAATGATGTAATAAGTAATTTCTCATAATCTTTCTTTTGTATGTTGTGTGCTAACAAAAAATCTAAAACTAGGTGTATGTGGGATATGCCCACTTTTTATAGCAAACAACAATGGAAAACCAAATGAAGTATAACATGCCCACTGTACATTACTACAAACTAAAAATGAATTGATATGATTATATGATCTAGCTTGATACATGTGCTGTGTGCATATTTATTAACTAGAAGCATCCAAGTCTTTGATATATACTGGTGTTTAACTATGCAGGCTTCTATAATGGAAGTGAATCCAAACGAAGTATAATAATTCTGGACACATTAATCATGGTTATACATTGATATACTGGAAGTGAATCCAATTTATCCAAATGAAGTATAACAAGTCCACACATATTAATCATGGTTATACACTGATAATATAGCCTCAGCTAATACGCAGGTGGGTAAGCACAGTTGTTAAAATCATCGATAAACATCCATAAAAATTGGTGGGTAAGCACAGTGGTTAAAATCACCGATAAACATCCATAAAAATTACTGTAGCAATTTTTGAAAATTGGACAGCATATCCCCCAAATTTCTAAAAATCGAATTCACATGGTAGCAGTATTTAAAAAAAAAAAGAACAGTGAAGAGAAGAAGGACGATGATAAGCAAATAAAAAAAATATAGAGTGCTTACCTTTCGCAGTTGAACAGTGTAACGTCCCGCATTTTATCGGTCTGTATTTGAATATTTAAATCAGTTTAAATATTGAATTCGTGATATAAGTTGATTTATATACTAATTAAACGGAGTTGAAAGTATAAAAATATATTTTAATTATAATCGAGCTCAGAACGACCCTGCAGTTCGTAATTTAACGTTCTGAACTTCAACTGAGTGTACATGACTCGTTTTAAATTGGATTTCTACAAAACGAGAAACGCTGGAATCTGTTGAACTGTATCTTTCCAATAGAAGTGGAAAATGGAGATTTCGTCGTACAAACTACAAGATATGTCCAAATCAAATATTCAAAAAGTCGTTGTAGAAGCGTATATCGACCGTAACAGGTTATTTGAATATAACTTGATATCGGTTGCAAATCGGGACAAGGTTCTTTTGAGGCACAGCGATAATTTAATTTTTAGAATTTTACTGTAATTTTTAATTAATTAAATATGCAACTTTTTATTTGGAGTATAGTGCACCCTGTATCGGTATTTCAGGATTTCAAAATACGAGTCAATCTACCGGTATTATTATATTTTTGGGATTGTGACACAGTGCTGATCACAACGGCATATTTATTTCAGTCTGTAGCTTTTATATACGAATATAATGGTATATATCGGGGTAGACAGTTTTTATAACTTAAACATATACACTTGTTTTTGTCTGTCCTACCACGCGTAGGAGATATTTTCAAATAAGGGTAGCCCATACCCTATTGCCTATTGCTTTCTAATGAAGCAAATACAACCATAACCTATCCTAATACACCCTATACGTTGGTAAAGAAAACCAACCATAATCCTACCCCATACAGCTATTTGTTGGAAATATAAACTACACGTCCTACCTATGATCCTAATACTTAACTTCTAAGGAAACTCGGTCTATATATAAACGAAAAAGCAAAATCCTTCCCACTGTCTTTTCTCTCACCTCTTCTGTCTCCCTTCCAAAAACGAGATCTGGGTTTTAACAATGAAAGACTTCTGTTAACGATGGAGTGTACTGTTGGGAGGAAAGGAGTTGGCATGCATGAGAAGCACGCATGTGCACTGCACTTGTAGAAGTTAGGACGAAACTGAAGCTATTTGTGTTTTGGGTGCTTGCGGAGCCGAAGAGCGTGGTGTTCAAGAAAGGTGGAGCGTGTTGTGTCCTCAGGGGGGGTGGGGTTCGAACTGAAACTTCCGCAAGGCTCTAACGAGGTTTGGCAGTATTGGATCCAATGTTGTAGAGAAGAGAAGCATTATGGGAAGGAGTCTGTGTTACAGAGGTATACACGGAAGTGTGGTAGCACGTGATAGAGAGGATGGGTGTTTATTTTGTTCATTGCTATTGTAACTGTAAAGAAGGAAGATATGTGGGGGGGTTGCGCGTATAGCTCATGGACGGGGATGCTTGCCTGACGTGAGGTATGTAGTTTGTATGTGCATGGTGAGAGCGAGAAAATGCATGCATGGGACTAACGTGTTTGGTGGAAGAATTGCCGAAGGATGTTGAGAAGCAAAGGGAAGTTGGCAATGTGTTTTAAGTGGAGCAGTTGCGTTTTATAGTTTGGAGTAAGTCGACGAGGAAACTGGTGATGGTGCAGTAAACACTGTAAGATGGTGTATGTACGTGCATTATGGAGGAATAGCAGGTGAATGCCTGCATACCGGAGCTCGCAGGATGTTTTGTTCGGTAGAAGAACGCACGGTTCAAATTGGATGTTGGATGCGAGTTTTGTCGAAATGAAGGTATGGGATAGCATGAAGTCGCGAGAGGGCCCAAAACGACGAGACAGAGAAGGACGAGGTTAAGGAATTCTTGCAGATGATTAAAGATTAGAATGATGTCAACGGTTAATTAGAGTTGAAGAATTTAAAGTAGTCGGTTGTGTTGGATACGACGCTTGCAGACTACACACTGGAGTTGATCCGGAGCGGTTGTGGAGCTTGTTAGAAATCACAGTGGAATTAAAACACCAGATCCCAATCGCCGACGCAAATATTTATTTAACGGTTAACGCGCGAAGGTGAGTAAATTCACTAACTCTGATCAATTTTAATTATATTTTAATGTTGTTTGAATGCTCTGTGATGGTCGATTAGGTAGATTACATTTAATTTGGTTGAATATTATATATCGTTAAATATGTACACATCACCGGTTAGACACTGATTCCATCGATTAGAATATCGCCTAGTATAGAGTTAGTGTAAATTGTGTTGACTGACATATGTGGATGCGGAAACCGGTTGGAAGAATCCGACCGGATTCCTCAATATTTGTACGTACTGTTTGTTGTATAGTATTTATATATACGACCTGAACCTAAATAACATTATTAGGAATTATAGTCTGATAGGCTAGTTAATATTTAGTTTTAAACCAACAAATTATAATAGGATATGTAATCAGTATTTAGTTATAAACTTGATATTGATTTAATAAGAACCTGACTTAGAAACAGAGTTTATCAAATGAAATGTGAATATGGCAGCGTATTGCAGTAGCTATAAAAGAGAATACAACAGCGTATTGCAGTAGTTATAAAAGAGAATATAGCAGCGTATTGCATTAGTTATAAAGGAAAAGATAGCAGCATTAGTTAAAATATAACGGTTTTAAAGCAAGTCGATAAGTTATAATGTTTTAAAAAGATATACTGAGCATGATAAGGAAGTGATATAGTTTTAAAGAAATTAGAACCCGTTGTACGTTGGTTGAGTTGAGTAACTTTCAAGGCGTCAATCTGATGTTGGTTTCGGCCTTCGGGGTTGATACTTAGAAATTTATTCACTTACCTATTTATAACGAGGAACTAATAGAGTAGAAATGAAGGGAAGTAAGGAAGAGTTTATAGAAATATGGGAAACTAGAAAGTTAGTATCAAATAAAAGGGACATTGTTTGTGAATGGATGTTTGTTTTTACTTTGATAGTTAAATAACCGACTATCGAAGTGTTTTGACCATCGTGTCAATACGGAGAGACCGGTTGGATTTATTATCCGAAAACCACTCCGTATAGTCATAAGCGCTGCGAATTATATTTAAGTAAAAATTGAAGACGGAGTTAAACGCAAGGGTCGTCCAGTTCCAGAAAAGATGCTATCTGTTTGTCCAGTCCCAGGACAACTTGTATGGACGAGTGTCTGACAGAGTATTTCCAACGGTCACGCCATTGATTTGTAAGAATATACCAAGTTGGTGGGGAGAAGGTAACTTCTCTTTATTCTACACCCAGTGTGCATTTGTGTAATCAATATGTGATTACGGATTTTACGATGTGACATTCAAAGTGAATGGTGATCAGATGTTCTGAAGATAGACGTAGCCTCTAGCCTCACAACCAGGAAGTAACAAAAGTTGGGCTAGGCAGCATGGCTAGTTGGGTCATCCCCAAGCAGGGTGTATTGTCACCGATCTAGAGAAATTCATATTTATACTTCTTTTCGATTCTGTATCTTCGGATGACGGTTGGATGGCCTACAACCGTGGTGGCAATATATTCGCGACACTCAAGCTAAATGAGTGAGCGGTCATGTGTGGCCGGGTTGCAAGACGTTCTTTTTGAACCCTGAGTGTATCCCCTCTAGAGTACACTATTCAGAAGGTGCTCCCATACCTTGCCTGTTGAAATCCATTCCCCAATAAGTGCCCTGCGGTTTATGATTTTATACTATATATATGAGGAACGTGAGATGCAAGCGTTCTGCTACTTGTATAATTATTTGTTTATACATTATCAAAATATCACTGGTTTTTTATATCAAGAATACTTTGGGTTATAATAAGGTAAAAGCCGTCCATGTTTATGTGTGGGCCGGTCTTACTATTATCTTCTTATTTGAAAAGGATTTTCAAAGTAAACAGTATGGTTGGAATTTACTCACACCAGTCCCATGACTGACCCAGAGTTTATTTTGTTTGTGTTTTCCCTAAACTCTTGGGTGCCCAAATTTGTACGGGCAGTCAAGTGTTTCAGGCTTTGCAGATTCACTTGGAGGAGCTAAAAGCAGGAAGCTCCACTATTAGTTATTAGAGATTATTTCCACTGTGATGTATACCATGTATTATAGTCTGAATGGTATGTATATATACAAACTCTGATTTGTATTTCAAACTTATTATATAATAAAAGATTGTTATTCCGCTGTGAGTTTCGTGTTTACTCTGATTAAGTTCAGTGTGATTTTCTTCTTCTATTACTATTAGTTCTATCTTTTCTTTCTCACCCTCTAAATTCTTCTACTAATGTCCTGGTATTTTCGATGCTCGAAAAATTGACAGTGCATTTATGTTGATTTTCTGGGTCGAAAATCCCATCCATTACAAACAGCAGCACAGGTCTTTCTTCTTCTTTTTTTTTCCTTTTTGCGTCTCTGTACGTTGCGATGAGGAAGGAAATACGGAGATCCCTGAATCACGATCTGAAATTTGGTTCAATTTTTTCTTGACTCGTACGATTTTTGGGGATTGCGATTCAATCTGCATCTTGAATCGATGGAGCTGCGATTCGATTCGAATCGCATTTCAAAATGTACGATTTTTGAATTCAATGTCTGGGTCAATTAGGGTTACCGTCGAAATCAACAAGTCGATCATCGTCGAATCTCAAAGAGCGACGTGTCGACTTGTCGACGACTAGTCGTCGACGTGATAACAATGGTGTATATGCAAGCTTCCAGGATCACTGGATTAAACACCCATATAGGAAATACATTTCTAAAGCTAGAATTGACTGTTATATTTCAGTTCCTATTGAAATCAATTTACTTGAACTATGATTTAATCCTGACTCGAGTGTTTTATGTTTTTGCATGAAACGCTCGGGTCAGACCCGAGTGTTACAGATTTGAAGAGTACCGCTTATGATTCAAAGACTGGCGAAGCTGCGGATTCTAGGAGATGTGCGGTTTGAAGATATTTGATACAGTAAATATTTTCATGTAATCAAGTCATTTTAAAAATTCCGCTATATAGAAAATTATTATATTCAAAAAAAAAAAATCTGATATATATATAAAGTTCTATTTTGTTGTTCAATACCGTGATATCTATTTATTCAGTGTTGTTGCGTTGATTTTATTTTCTTTAAACTCTGTAAGCTAATAACGATCCGTCGATTTAAACGTTTCAAGTTGGTTTCTTTACCATTTTGAGGCGGTCAAAAAGGCGGGACGTTACAAGTTGTATCAGAGCTT
>JASFAX010004910.1:0-37904 GCA_030737875.1 Allium sativum
AAAGGTCGGGTCTATACCCATTCTGAATAACCGATTCGGCGAGATGTCGAAGATGAAGACGGTGGTTGAAGACCGGAAGTCTTCACATCGTTTGGGTGATTACTGATGATCTTGATTGGGCTGTACACCCAGGATGAGGGAAACAGTTGGTGATTGTCCAGACGTACTTGGAGATGGATTGATATGCGAGGAAAGTGCCTCCGGTTTCGTTCAGACCTAGAACGAACTTGTAAATGGATTGTGTGTCTGACATTGGATTTTATTCTGTGTTGATTGATCTCTATTAAATATACATCTGTTTGGCGGCGGAGAATTTATTCTCTTGCTTAACGCCCTTCTCTGAGACGTACGAGCTCAGAGGTTGTATATCGATGGACATCAGTCGCATGGAGTGAATTGCCAGTGTGGCACGCGTAAGTGGCAATTGATCAGGGCTTCTGTTGAAAAGCAAAGTCTTGTGGTTGATGATCAAAGCACGGCCTGTGTGGCGTAGCTTTTGTATAACGTGAATTCGCGAGCCTCACACCTCGGTATGAGTCAAAAACGGGATACGGACCCAAGGAGTGCACGACGTTTCTTTCTAGCTATGGTGGTGTCAGTGACCTACCAGCCCTGACATTTATATACTTTTCACCTGTGTGGTTGTTGGATACGAGGCGCCTCGGATATAGGTCTGTAAAGACCGGGAAACGTGTGTTCAGGAATAACTAATCCTCAAAAGTAAGAGAGGACCGGCCTTGGAGGTTCCAAAGGATCAGAGTGGGGTCCTGAGGCATTGCTAGAGTGTCTCGAACGCGGAGAGGAGCTTGCCCCTTGCCTCGACTCATGACGGAAATCCAATTTCCAATACGTGTATTGCGGTTTTAATTGTAGAACTAGTATGGCGACATGATATATGGTACCCATGCCGTCTATGATTGATATTTATGATTGAATTGTTTTGACACTATACACTTATTATAGTATCAAATAATGTGTTTTAAACGTATCAAGCATGCTTTGGCTGTTATAAGGGAAAACCCTATCCTCCGGCTTGCGTTGCATTGTGTGATGGGACCTGGGTCTTATAACAGCTTCATTTTTCTTCATTTAGCATTGCGCTGTTTGTTCTATGCACTGGTATTCTTGGGAGGAAACCCGTTCCGTGTTATACGGCGTGGTCCTTTGATTTACCTAACTTTAAAACCAATATTAATAACTGTTTTAGTTCTCACACCAGTCACATGACTGACCTGGAGTTTATTGTTTTAACCTAAACTCTGGGTGCCCCTATTTTCCGCACGGGCAGCTAGTAGTTTTGGTTTTGCAGATTTATATCCACAGGGTCCTGATTTACAGCTGGAACGATGCTCGGAAAGCTCTGTATCCGTGTATTACTTTCAGTTGTGTTTTGTATTATTTTCCGCTGTTATGTAACTTATTGTAATCTCTGATATTTATCGAATGTATATTATTCATTTATACTCTGTATATTCTTGTATCTGATGGAATTGTTGAAATAACAATGAAATGTTCTTCTGTATGCGTTCTATTTTGTCTTGTACTCAATTCTATCTGTGCTTTCCTTCACGGGGAAGTTCAGGTCGTCTCAGAAAATATATCGGCTAATATTCAGTAGCAAATTCTGGAATCAACAAATACCGTATTGGAAAAACGATATACATATCTTCCAAATTCCTCCACAATATTCGTATAATCACGGAATCCAATATCGAAATATTCCAAAGATAATTTTGATCCAAATCCATTCCAATTCATATATTGTAAATTCTGGTTATTTTTAAAACCATTTCAAATCCAATTTATTTATTTAAAAATATTGGATTTATTATTCTAGTTCATAACTAGTTCATTTCAATAAAAATACCTTTTTAACTTTTAAAATATGGGATTTTCATCCCAATTCTTTCCAAACCATTTATTATGATTTTACACAAATTATCAATATTTTTAATAATTTTAACAAGGCGCGTAAAGTCGAATTTCCAAAAACGGCCATCGAACTGCACTTACAACGACCTTTTCCAAATTTGATTTGGACATAATTCCAAATCCAACCATTAGATTTCTAATTTCTTGTATTCGTTAGAAAGCTCTTTTCGATACGAACCCAACGGTTCTGGTTTTAAGAGAATCGATGGTCGGATCTCCCGTAATGTCCATTCGAATCAATGGTCGAAATTCATGAACTGTCGCGGCGCAGCGCGTTCTATTCAGGCCGTTATATATATAATATATATATTATATGTATCTTTCATTGATTTCCATTTAAAACATATTTTATAAATCATTTTAAATTTGTTTTCAAAATGATTTCAATTTCAAATCAAAATTGAATTTTTTATATCATTAATATATAAATGGTAATATTTTCAAAACTTTAGATTTTGCAATCAATTCTTTTTCGATATTCATTATAAAAATTAATAAAATCAATATAAATATCATTCACATCCAAATGGAATTAATCTAATTAACACGGCTTCATATATTTATATATATTTGCGTCCATCCCAAATCGGACATCAAAATCATATTTTGATCTTTGACTGAATATTATTTTAAAATATTCTTTATTTTAAAATATTCATTATTTATGAACTGGAATCAGAAATAGTCAATCACCATATAATGTTATTTATATGTATTTCATACCATACATGTACACAACAACAACGAAAAACAATCATCCATCATCCAGAGTGCATTCTACACTGTATAAGCATTAAATATAAATATTTAACACTTACAACAGCCTGTTAACCAATCAATCGACATACAACTAAACAATTGGGATTAGTGTACGTCAAATATGATCCCAACACCCGTGTGGGTTTCAATCAACAAACACAGATTTTATTTGTGTAGTTTGGGCGATGTGTAAAATTTATCGTCCCAATCCATATCGGTCAAATAAGTGTACATAAACAAATCGTCCGATTTGTAAATGAATATTTATTTTATTTCAATATATAAATTTTCTATTCAGTACATTTATACCATAAAAATGATATTTTTATGTTTTTAATATATTTTAGAAAATTTTGGAGGCATAACGGCGCGATATCAAAATCAGGTAATGTCTAGCATTACCCCTCTCCTGATATTGGCTCGCACCATACACACATAACCATTCTAATCAATTCGTTTCACCCAAACAACCCAACTCAACCAAATAATCTAATCAACCAAACCAAACAATCAAACAAGTCATTCATGGTCTGTGGACGATGGTGAACAGTTCATATATGTAGTTAGAAAATAAATAACTGTATAAGAAAATTATAGTGAGGAGTTCTCACCTTGGGGATCCACTCCTCCATTCTTTATTTTTGAATGGTTTGAATTTTGATTCGTTTCCAATCAGTCCCATCGCAATCCTTTTCACGCTGTTCTCAATAAAATCACATTTTTATTTTCAATGTCATATGGATAAAAATCACATTTTTATTTAGAATCTATGTATGTAAAAATCGAATTTTTATTTTGAAGTTATATATATGAAAATTATATTTTTATAGCACTTTATATCTAAAGAAATTATATTTTTATATTGCTACTTCATAATAAAAATCAAATTTTATCTTACCATTTCATTTTTTTAAAAATAAAATCTTGTTGCTTTTAAAAATCTAGTCCTTTCGTTTATTAAAGATCTAATCTTTTCGTTATTCAAAATCAAATATTTTCAATGTAATAAAAATCATATCTTTCTGAAGTTAAAAATCATATCTTTTTAAATCTCTTTAAAAATCTTATCTTTATCTCTTTAAAAATCTTATCTTTATCTCTTTAAAAATTCTTATCCTTATCTCTATAAATATCTTATCTTTATCTCTATTCAAACATATAAAAATTAGATTTTTAATGGCTATTCAAACATATAAAAATTAAATTTTTAATCGCTTTTCAATGTTAAAACTAAAAATTAAAATCAAAGTTAATAAAGCTCACAGTTTTCAGTTGGAGACGAGTTGCTAAAGGTTCGGGAGGACAGTATGGGGGTGCGTCGGTCAGAGGTGGGCCTGGTGGTGGCCGAAGTCGCTGGTGCTCGCAATCTACAGAGGGGGGAATGGAGGCGGGAACGAGAAAGGGGAAGGGGATGAGAACGGAGGCGGAGGGGGAGGAGATGGAGGCGGCACCGCCCCTGCTGGGGGGAGGGGCGATCGATCTCCGTCGGTCTACCATTTTTTTCTTTCTCGTTTTAGATCTGAGAGAGAGGAGGGAAAGGATATAATATATATATATATATTTAATTAATTTAATTTTCTATAATGTCACTTTTCTTTCAAACCCCAAATCAAACCCAACGATGGTCGCCCCTAGCTAATTACCCCCATTCCTAACACAATGGGATATGTTTTTTAAGCCATCTCGGCTGTTACGAATAGTTTTGCTTTAAATTAAATTATAAATCAATATATATTTAATTTAAACGTACATTTTATTTTACTGGGGCCACGTACGGCCCCCAAAAATTCCAGAAAAATAAATCTAGCTATGTTTAGACGATACGGTCCTAACAAAACTAATTTCGTCAAATTTGGAGACCGTTTGAAAAATGACCATTTTCTGGTTGATCTAAATTGACTAAAACTGAAAAAACACGTTTTCCTTTGCCACGCTCACATATTGACTTCAAAAATTATGAAAATTGGAATCTAGCAATAACCTAACATCCTGGATCCAACTAAAGTGGTTTCGTCAAAAACGGAGGTCGTTTGCAAAATTTCCATTTTTAAGGGCTATATTTTCCACAGCGACTATTCCAAATTTTCAACTGGGCAAAATTATTTATTCCCGCTATGAAATTTCAATTTTTCAGATTCGTTGGAAAGATATCTTCAAATAGATTCAAATATTTTTGGATTCGCTAAAATACGGTTTATTTTGGATCCTGTACATTCATTTAAAATTTGAAATTGAATTTTCAAACTACCGCGCCATTTTCAATTCCTTTTATAATTAAAAATAAATATTTATATTCTAACTTCGATTTATATAAATATTTCTATTTTAATTCTTTTCAAAAATAAATTTCTAGTCGTCATTATTTAAAATAAATCATTTTAAATATTCAAAATCCATCAAAATTGCCAAAATAAAAATTTTAAATTGGTTCGGATTTTCCGGGTTGTTACAATCTCCCCCACTTAAAATCGTTTTGTCCCCAAAAAGGAACGGAGCTGAAAGTTATTTTACTAATCAACTCAACTTTCATTATTTTCATTATGGCTTAAGTTCTTCAACTTTTCAGTTTCTAAGAATTTTTCAAAAATTTGGCTAACACCCTAAATTTTCAAAAAAACGCCATAACCTCCTTTGTACGGGAGCACCGGGAAAATCCCCAAACCGCCACATAGGCCTCTCCAACGAAAAAGAAAAAGAAATAGCCAAGCAGCTAGCCAATCGGCTCATAAAATCATCAAAAACCCCAAGAAATACAATAAACATGCACCTATTTGTTGGGCAAACAATTTTATTCCTCTGCTTAGCTTCCCTGCTGTGACCTATTCAATGTATGTACATGTACATATATGCAAATGCAATAAATTTCAATTCAGTTCAAATTTGACTTGATTTGGCATAATGGTTCAAAATTTTAGTTAATCAAACAACACAATCAACAATCAGCAATCAATTAGTTGATTATCTTTTCAAACACGTAACTTTAGATATATATACAAAAATCATGTTTTTGATGCCAATTCACAACAATAAACCCTATCTAATTTTGGTTCTCACACCAGTAAATTGGAAATATATAGATATCCAACTTTCGAGACTCGAACACAAATGTTGATGATGACATGCCATCATCAGAATCATCTCCGGGCGACTAGAGTGTGATTCTATATCTATCCAGTATATTAAAACTTCGAATACACATGGATCAGACATATACGCAAAATCTTCATATACTTGATTGTCCAAATTCAAAATAAAATAAATAATCAAATACGTATAATAAAATTTAAAATTTCAAAACAAAATTCGTTTTCATTCTTATTTGAAAATAACACTCTTCAGAATCATTCTAGGATACTACTGATCCCATCTTTAACAAGTCATTCTCATTGGATATTACTAATCCAATCTCTGATGAATTCTTTCATTCGGTTCTAATATGTCTTGTTCTCGAGCTCTGTAAACCAAAGCTCTGATACCAAATGATGCGACCCGAACTTCCCCGTAAAGGAAAGCCCGGATTGAGTTAAGAACAAGACAAATCAAAACACAAACAGAAGAACATTTCATTACTTATTACAACAATTTCATCAGAATACAAGAATTTACAGAGTATGAATAAATATTACACATTTACCAAATATCAGAGATTTATAAGTTACAATGCAGCGGAAAATAATACAAACTAAAAAAGATACACGGATACAGAGCTTTCCAAATAGCATTCCAGCTGTAAACCAGGATCCTATGAATATAAATCTGCAAAACCAAAACTACTAGCTGCCCTTGTGGAAATAGGGGCACCCAGAGTTTACGTTAAAACAATAAACTCCATGTCAGTCATGTGACTGGTGTGAAAACTAAAACAGTTATTTCAAATTTTACTTTAAATTTTGGTAAATCAAGGGACCACGCCGTATAACACGAAACGGGTTTCCTCCCAAGAATACCAGTGCATGTAACAAAACAGCGCAATGCTTTTTTGAAAAATGAAGCTATTATAAGACTCAGGTCCTATCACACAATGCAACGCAAGCCGGGTGATAGGGTTTTCCCTTATAATAGCCAAACATGCTTGGTATGTTAAAACGAATCATTTGGTACTATTATAAGTGCATAGTGTATAAAACAACTTTTAATATAAATGTATCAATCGTAGATGGCATGGGTACCATATATCATGTCGCCAATACTAGGCTTTACAATCAAAACCGCAAATGTTACGTATTGGAAGTTGGATTTCCAACTGTGAACCAAGGAAAGGGATCGTCATTACTGCTTCGATACGCCCTAGCCCTTGTCTCAGGCATGTACTCAGTCAAGCCTTTGGATCGTTACGGCCGGTCCACTCGATGTGGATTAAAATGCCTGAACACTACGTTTCCCCGACCTATGGGGCGTCAATCTGGTCTGTATAAAGACCATCCATTGGCTCCGCAGAGACCGAAATAACTGAGGTGCCTCGCTATCCATCATCCACATAAGTAAAACGTCAGGGCTTACAAAACGCTGATACCACTCCTAGCTAGAAGGAAACGCATGTCCTCCCTGAAGTCCTCTCCCGTTTCTGGTCCACACCGGGGTGTGAGGCTCGCGAATTAATGCTACACAAAGCTATTCTATATTAAAGCTGTTCTTTGATCATCAACCACAAGACCTTGCTTTTCAACAAAAGCCTTGATCACTTACATCTCAGCATGCCACACAGGCTATTCACGCTATGCAACCGATGTATATCAATCACACAGAATGAAATCCAATTTCAGGCACACATCCATTTACAAGTTCATTCTGGGTCTGAAAGAAACCGGAGGCACCTTATTCCTTATCTCGTATGTCCAATACAGGAGAGAGGCCCTCGCATATCCGTCGATCTCCATGTACGTCTGGACGATCACCACTTATTACCTCGTCTTGGATGTACAACCCAATCAAGCCATCAGTAATCATCCAAACGATGTGAAGACCTCCGGTCTTCGACCACCATCTTCATCCTCGACATATCGTCGAATCAGTTATTCAGAATGGGATAAACCCAGTCTTTTCGAATAACTCGTGTATATAATAAACAGATGCTATAAAAACACAACATACGCTTCATTCCAATCCAGAATATTCCTTTATTCAAATATTCTTATACTTTGGGAAATGTTCCCATCAATTTTATCAAAGATAAATTCTTTAAATTTATTCTTTAATCTTCTTTTGGATTTCAATTCAAACCAAATTATGGTTCATCCGAACTAGTCGGGATTAACGAACCTTGCCAAAGTAATCATTTGTTTTAATTTCCCAATCCCAATTTATTCATCCCATGAAGTAAAGCTGGTAATACTTCATATCTAACACCACGGTGTTATTGGTAAATTCAATTACCATTTCATGTTCAAATCTAATTAAAGATTTAACTATCGCTTGGAGAAAAACTGGTGATACTCCATTCTCGATCATTTCAATCCAATTAAAGATTCATTAAAACTCCACTTGGTTTTAATCTCCCCAAAAATCAATATTAATGATTGTTTAACTTGGGAAATCATATCCTGTCTTTAACTGGGTTAAAGAACCAATGTCCTTTAAAACACGGTTCACAATAAACCCAAAATCACATTCCATTCCATCAGCCTTTAACCGTAAATTAGCAAGTGAACAACCCTAAGTATTAACCCCGAAGGCCGAAACCAACATCAGATCAATACCCAGGAAACCATTCAACTTAACCAATCTCATGTTAGTTTCTGATTTTTTTTAACTACATTGGGTCTAAGAACAGTATTATTAAAGATACCATTCACGACAACCCAAAATCTTATTCCATTGTTAATCGGGTTAAATAACAAGTGTTATTTAAAACACCGTTCACGATAAACCCAAAGACCAATTTCAATTCAATTCCAATTAAATATTAATTAATTGATATACTTCATTAAATCTAAGTAAAAAGATTTAATCTTTTCTCAACTGGGTTCAAGAACAGTGTTAATGAAGACACCATTCACGACAAACCCAAAATCACATTTGATATTAAATACAAGGCTCTGAATATAAAATATATCGGCTTGTATTCAATATCAAATTCTGGAATCAACAAATACCGTATTAGAATAATGATATATATATCTTCCAAATTCCTCCACAATATCCGTATAATCATGGAATCCAATGTCGAAACATTCCGAAGATAATTTCGATTCAAATCCATTCCATTCATATACTGAAATTCTGGTTATTTTTAAAACCATTTCAAATCCAATTTATTTATTTAAAAATAATGGATTTATTATTCTAGTTCATAACTAGTTCATTTCGATAAAAATACCTTTTTATCTTTTCAAATATGGAATTTTTCATCCCAATTCTTTCCAAATAATTTATTCTGATTTACACAAATTATCAATAATTTTAATAATTTTATTAAGGCCCGTACAGTCGAATTTCCATAAACGGCCATCGAACTGTTTTTACAGCAACCTTTTCCAAATTTGATTTGGACATAATTCCAAATCCAACCATTAGATTTCTAATTTCTTGTATTTCGTTAGAAATCTCTTTTCGATACGAACTCAGTGGTTCCGGTTTTAGGAGAATCCGACGGTCGGATCTCCCTTAATGTCCACTCGAAGTCAACGGTCGAAATTCGTGAATTATCACGGCGTGGCGCGTTCTATTTAGGCCATTATATATATATTATATATATATTTCGTCGATTTCCATTTAAAACGTATTTCATAAATTGTTTTAAATTTGTTTTCAAAACGATTTCAACTTCCTATTCAATTTCAAATCAAAATTGAATATTCCATATCATTAATATATAAATGATAATATTTTCAAAACATTAGATTATGAAATCAATTCTTTTTCGATATTCATTATAAAAGTGAATAAAATCGATATAAGTATTGTTCACATCCAAATGGCACTAATCTAATTAACACGGCTTTATATATTTATATATATTCGTGTCCATCCCAAATCGGACATCAAAATCGTATTTTGATCTTTGACTAAATATTATTTTAAAATATTTTTTTTTTTAAAATATTCATTATTTCTGAATTGGAATCAGACACAGTCAATCACCATATAATGTTATTTATATGGATTTCATACCATACATGTATACAACAACAACGATAAACAATAAACCATCATCCAGAGTGCATTCCAAACTACATAAGCATTAAATATAAATATTTAATGCTTACAATAGCCTGTCAACCAATCGATCGACATACAACTAAACAATTGGGATTAGTGTACCTCAAATATCATCCCAACACCCGTGTGGGGTTTCAATCAATAAACACAGATTTTATTTGTGCAGTATGGGCGATGTGTAAAATTTATCGTCCCAATCCATATCGATCAAATAAGTGTACATAAACAAATCGTCCGATTTGTAAATGAATATTTATTTTATTTCAATAAATGAATTTTCTATTCAGTACATTTATACCATAAAAATGATATTTTTATGTTTCTAATATATTTTAGAAAATTTTGGCGGCATAACGGCGTGATATCAAAAGCAGGTAACGTCTAGCATTACCCCTCTCCTGATATTGGCTCGCGCCATACACACATAACAATTCTAATCAATTCATTTCACCCAAACAACCCAATTCAACCAAATAATCTAATCAACCAAACCAAATAATCAAACAAGTCATCCATGGTCTGTGGATGACAGGGAACAGATCATTTATGTAGTTATAAAATAAATAATTGTATAAGAAAATTATAGTGAGGAGTTCTCACCTTGGGGATCCACTCCTCCATTCTTTATTTCTGAACGGTTTGAATTTTGATTCGTTTCCAATCGCTCCCATCGCAATCCTTTTGACGCTATTCACAATAAACATCACATTTTTATTTCAACGTCATATGGATAAAAATCACATTTTTATTTCAAACCTATATATGTAAAAATCGAATTTTTATTTCGAAGTTATATATATATATAAAGTATATTTTTTTTAGTGCTTTATATATAATATAAATTATATTTTTATATCGCTACTTCATAATTAAAATTGAATTTTGTCTTACCATTTCATTTTTTTAAAATCAAATCTTTTTGCTTTTAAAAATCTAGTCCTTTCGTTTTTTAAAGATCTAATCTTTTCGTTATTCAAAATCAAATCTTTTCAATGTAAAAAAAAATCATATCTTTTTAAAGTTAAAAATCATTTCTTTATCTCTTTAAAAATCTTATCTTTATCTCTTTAAAAATCTTATCTTTATCTCTTTAAAATCTTATCTTTATCTTTATTCAAACATATAAAAATTAGATTTTTAATCGCTATTCAAACATATAAAAATTAGATTTTTAATCGCTTTTCAATATTAAAACTGAGAATTAAAATCAAAGTTAATAAAGCTCACGGTTTTCAGTTGGAGACGAGTTGCTAAAGGTTCGGGAGGGCGGTATGGGGGTGCGCCGGTCGGAGGTGGGCCTGGTGGTGGCCGGAGTCGCTGGTGCTCGTGATCTACAGATGGAGGAAAGGGGGAGAAAAGAGCGGGAACGAGAAGGGGGAGGGGGATGAGAACGGAGGACGGAGGGGGAGGAGATGGAGGCGGCGCCGCCGCTGCTGGGGGCGCGATCGATCTCCGTCGGTCTTCCATTTTTTTTTGCTTTCTCGTTTTAGATCTGAGAGAGAGGAGGGAAAGGATATAATATATATATATAATTAATTTAATTTATTATAAAGTCACTTTTTCTTTCGAACCCCAAATCAAACACCATGGCTGTCGCCCCTAGCTAATTACCCTCATTCCGAACAAAATGGGATATGTTTCGTAAGCCATCTTGGCTGTTAAGATCAGTTTTGCTTTAAATTAAATTATAAATCAATATATATTTAATTTAAACGTACATTTTATTTTACTACGGCCACATATAGACCCCGAAAATTCCAAAAAAATAAATCTGGCTATGTTTAGACGATACGGTCCTAACAAATCTAATTTCATCAAATTTGGAGATCGTTTGAAAAATGACCATTTTCTGGTCGATCCAAATTGACTAAAACTGGCAAAACACGTTTTCCTTTGCCACGCTCACATATTGACTTCAAAAATTATAAAAACTGGAATCTAGCAATAACCTGTAATGACCCGGAAATCCGAGCCCATTTAAAATTTTTATTTTGGCAATTTTATTGAATTTTGAATATTTAAAATGAATTATTTTACATAATAAAGATGAGAAATTTATTTTGAATAGAATTCGAACATATATATTCGATTGAATCGTCGTTAGAATATAATTATTTATTTATAAATATAAAAGGAATAGAAAATGGCGCGGTAGTTCAATAATTCGATTTCAAATTTCAAATGAATGTACCAGGTGCAAAATAAACCGGATTTTAGTGAAACCAAAAATATTTGAATCTAATTGAGAATATCTTCCCAACGAATTAGAAAAATCAAAATTTCATAGCGGGGGTAAAAATATATGTCCAGTTGAAAATTCAAAATAGTCGCTATGGAATTTCGGCCCTTAAAAATAGACATTTTGCAAACGACCTCGGATTTCGACGAAACCACTTTTGTTGGATCCGTGATGTCTAGTTATTGCTAGGTTTCAAATTTCGTAATTTTTCGGATCAATATGTGAGCATGGCAAAGGAAAAAGCATTTGACCAGTTTCAGTTGATTTTAATCGACTGGAAAATGGCCATTTTTCATATGGTCTCGGAATTCGGCGAAACTAGTTTTGTTAGGACCGCATCGTCAATACGAAGCTAGAAAATATTTTTCGGGAATTTTTAGAGCTAGTATGTGGCCTCGGTAAATTGAAATGTGCGTTCAAATTCAATATATAGAGTTATATTTTGATTTTGACGAAAACTGATTGAAACAATCGAATCAGCTTACGATACATATCCCATTGTGTTTGGAATGGGGGTAATTAGCTATGGATGACAGTCGGTGAGTTCAATTTGGTGTTTGAATTAAAAAGGTACTTTTTAATGAAATTTAAAGAGGAAAAAAATATAAAATATAAAATAGGGGCTTGGTCAAAAGGGGTCAACCCCTTTTTCTTTCTTCCCAAACCCGATTACGGGTTCTAACAGAAAAAAAACGAAGAAAAGGGGCGGAGCCCCAGCTCCACCGTCGCACGCGCTGGAGGCGGGCTCCCTAGCGGCGCCTCCTCCTCCAAGCTCCCCCTTCCTCTTCCCTCCTCTCTCCTCCCTCCTGCCTCATTCTAAACCCACCAGCAAACCCTACCCCTAGGACCCGACGCAAGGACCCCATTCCACCACCACAACTAAATCCGACCCCCCGACCAACGCAGCACCCCGCGCCACCTACACCCCAAGCCGCCAGTCCCCGACCGCCACCAACCTCCATGGGTCCCCCTCCGACCAGTGGTACGTTTTTTATTTTATTTGCTTTTAAAAAAAATTGTTTAAATTCTTGTTTTTTTCAATATAAATAACATTAGGATTTTGCTAAAGTAAATAGGGTTTTTAATGTGATAAAAATACAATTTTTATCATAGTAAAGAAGGGTAAATATAATTGATTGTTGAGGCAAGATATGATCTTGTATTAAATAAAGACCTGTTTTTTTTTAACAAAGAAAGGTTAGATTTTTATACCAAAGAAGTGATTTTTATTTAAGTAGAGTTAATAAAAATATGATTTCTATATTATATAGAGAGTAAAAATTTGATCTTTATATAAGTAGCGGTTAAAATTTGATTTTTATATACATGGAAACAATATGAAATTATTATTTTTATATATGTAGTGGCTACGGACAACAAAAGTGACAAAAGGTGAGCACAACGAGGATTTTCTACATATGAAGAGTCGAGGCGTTTGGTTTAGCCAGTCGGTGAGAACTCCTCGCCTTTTATTTATATTTCTAGTTGAAATATATACTAGGATGCAGACGGTGTTTGGTAGCACCAGACACCCGTCATCCACAGACCATGGATGACTTGTTTGTTTGTTTATTTGATTCTGATGTGCAGTTAATTGTGTGATGTGATGTGAAATGAAATAAATTATTTTATATGGAAAGTACTTTATAGTTAAAAATATAATTTGTGATTTTGGGTTTGTCGTGAATGGTGTCTTCATTAACACTGTTCTTAAGCCCAGTTGAGAAAAAGATTAAATCTTTTTATATAGATTTAATGAAGTGTACCAATTAAATAATATTTAATTTGAATAGAATTGGTATTGATTTTTGGGTTTATCGTGAACAGTGTTTTAAACAACACTTATTCTTTAACCCGATAATTAATAGAATGTGATTTTGGGTTGTCATGAATGGTATCTTCAATAATATTGTTCTTATACCCAAAGGAATTAAGAAAATCAGAAACTAACTGGAGACGAGTTAAGTTGAATGGTTTGTGGGGGTATTGATCTATTGTTGGTTTTGGCCTTCGGGGTTAATACTTAGGGAATTGCTCACATGCTAATTTACGGTTAGGGACTGATTGAAATGTGATGTGATTTTGGGGTTTATCGTGAACCGTGTTTTAAATGACACTGATTCTTTAACCCAGTTAAAGATTAAACCTAAGTGGAGATTTAATGAATCTTTAATTAGATTGAAATGATCGAGAATGGAGTATCACCAGTTCTGCTCCAGACGATAGTTAAATCTTTAATTAGATTTGAACGTGAAATGGTAATTGAATTTACCGATAACACCGTGGTGTTAGATATGAAGTATGACCAGTTTTACTTCATGGGATGAATAGGTGGGGATTGGGAAATAAAATAAATGATTACTTCGGTGTGGTTCGCTAATCCCGACTAGTTGAATCGATATTCAAAAGAAGATTAAAGAATAAATTTAAAGGAATATATCTTTGATAAAATTAATGGGAACCTTTCCCTAAGAAATGTGAAATTTAGAAACTAACTGTAGGTTAGCTAAGCAGAACGGTTTCCTGGATAGTGATCTGATGTTGGTTTCGGCCTTCGGGGTTAATATTTGGGGAATTATTCTCTTGTTAATTTACAGTTAGTGACTGATGAATTGGAATGAGGTGTATGTTGTGTTTGTGTAACACTTGTTTATTATATACGTGAGTTATTCAGAAAGACCGGGTTTATCCCATTCTAAATAACTGATTCGAAGAATAGTCGAAGATGAAGACGGTGGTTGAAGACCGGAGGTCTTTACATCGTTTGGGTGATTACTGATGACCTTGATTGGGCTGTACACCCAAGAGGAGGGAATCAGTTAGTGGTCGTCCAGACATACTTGGAGATCGATGGATATGCGGGGTACTAGGTGCCTCCGGTTTCGTTCAGACCCAGAATGAACTTGTAAATGGACTGTGTGTCTGACATTGGATTTCAGTCTGTGTGATTGATTTCTATTAAATATATATATGTTTGGCGGCGGAGAATTTATTCTCTTGCTTAACGCCCTTCTCTGAGACGTACAAGCTCAGGGGTTATATATTGATGGATATCCATCGCGTGGAATGAATTGCCTATGTGGCATGCCTAAGTGGCAATGGATCAAGGCTTATGTTGAAAAGCAAAGTCTTATGGTTGATGATCAAAGCACGGCCTGTGTGGCGTAGCTTTGTGTAACGTTGATTCGCGAGCCTCACACCCCGGTGGTGAACCAAAAACGGGAGAGAAACTCAGGGAGGACATGCGTTTCTTTCTAGTTAGAAGTGGCGTCAGTGGTTTCACACGCCCTGACGAGTTTGACTTATGTGGTTGTTGCTGTTGCGAGGCGCCTCGGTTAGATCGTACGATCCGGGTCCGATGGAGTCATTTGTTGGCTCATTTACGCCCCAAAGGGCGGGGAAACGCATCGTTCAGGCACTATAATCCACATCAAGTGGACCGGCCCTGTCGCTCCATGGGGCAGTTGCGGCTGTTCCTGAGGCTCGGGCTAGAGAGTCTCGAATCGGTTGAGGACGATCCCTAGCCTCGGTTCACAGATAGAAATCCAACTTCCAAATACGTGACTTTGCGGTTTTATTTGTAGAGCCTAGTATTGGCGACATGATATATGGTACCCATGCCGTCTAAGATTGAAATTGTTTTGACACTATACACTTATAATAGTATCAAATGATTTGTTTTAAACGTACTAAGCATGTTTGGCTATTATAAGGGAAAACCCTATCCGCCGGCTTGCGTTGCATTGTGTGATAGGACCTGGGTCTTATAATAGCTTCATTTTTCCAAAAAAAAGCATTGCGCTGTTTTGTTATATGCTCTGGTATTCTTGGGAGAAAACCCGTTCCGTGTTATACGGCATGGTCCCTTGATATATCTGATTTAAAGTAAAGTTTTAAATAACTGTTTTAGTTCTCACACCAGTCACATGACTGACCTGGAGTTTACTGTTTTAACCTAAACTCTGGGTGCCCTTATTTTGACACGGACAGCTAGTAGTTTTGGTTTTGCAGATTTATATTCACAGGATCCTGATTTACAGCTGGAACGATACTCGAAAAGCTCTGTATCCGTGTATTACTTCTGGTTGTGTTTTGTATTATTTTCCGCTGTGATGTATTTAAATGTATTGTAATCTCTGATATTTTCTGTGTAATATTCATTTATACTCTATATATTCTTGTGTTCTGATGGAATTGTTGTAATATACAATGAAATGTTCTTCTGTCTGCGTTCTTTTGTGTGTCGTTCTCTAAGTATCTGTGCTTTCCTTACCGGGGAAGTCATGGGTTTTCACATAACCTGACATTCCAGATCCAACAAAAGTGGTTTCGTCGAAAACGGAGGCGTTTGCAAAATTTCCATTTTTAAGGGCTATATTTTCCGCACCTACTATTCCAAATTTTCAACTGGGCGTAACTTTTTATTGCCGCTATGAAATTTCAGTTTTTCAGATTCGTTGGAAAGATATCTTCAAATAGATTCGAATATTTTTGGTTTCGCTAAAATCCATTTTATTTTGAATCCCTGTACATTCATTTGAAATTTGAAATCGAATTTTCAAACTACCGCGCCATTTCCAATTCCTTTTATAATTAAAAATAAATATTTATATTCTAACTTCGATTTATATCAATATTTCCATTTTAATTCTATTCAAAAATAAATTTTTCGTCGTCATTATTTAAAATAAATCATTTTAAATATTTAAAATCTGTCAAAATTGCCAAAATAAAATTTTTAAATTGGTTCGGATTTTTCGGGTTGTTACGCGTTTTCTTTCGCCTTCCTGCATAATAATTACAAAATGGTGGGATTCCCTATTATTTAGCCACCTTCGTGACATTAGATTCTCCAATACTAGAGTCATGATTCATTCTTCCTGGCGTAAAATTGAAATCCAGTATGTTCCATTTTAATTGTATTCTATTTGTATTCAACTTTGAAAAGACTATAAACATGCAAAAGTTTGAAAGAAACTCACTTGTTTTGTTGTAAATTGCCTTATGAGCCCGTTCGAGGTAAAATTAACATAAAACCATATTGAATTGTGTATTAAACAATTTATTCTAACGATGGTTGAAAGATCAAACACACCAAATCAACATTAGTTGCCCCACTTTATTTTCTCAACTTCATAACTATCATGATTTCCATGTCATTTTGATAAGCCTCATTCATACATCTTCGCTGAGATTTTAATGAATCAACTAATCTTGAAATATGGTTAGAAAAGCTTGTAATTTTTTTGAAATAGACACTTAGAAAGCAAACACGAATTAAAGCGTACCTTTCATGAAGCGATCCGAAGTTCCCCAACCTCCGATGTTCCTCTTCACCGCCGCACGCTTCCTAAGGGGTTCAGACCCCAATCAGCTATCATCCAAAACACGGCCGAGCCTCCTCTCTTACCTCTGACAACCATGGCGAACTCGGTAGTCCCTTATGCCTCGAAATTCACTCCAAACTCCGCTACTTCGTGCTCAAATTTCTTCTCCCTTGCTAAGCAAATCACGATCTCACCCATATGGTTTCGTAGAGCATAGGATCATCTACAAATTTGGTTTTAGAAATTCTATCTAATTTAGAAGGATTTAGGAGAGATTGAAGAAGAATTATCGAGTTGTGTTGGCCATTCGTTTTATCCTGTGGCGGCTCAGAACATAAAAGGGAATTAGGGTTTTTGCAAATTGAAGGGTCATATATATAATAATAATAATTTAACATTTATTTCTTAAAAACAAAATTTCGCACACGAACTCCAAATTAAACCCAACGACTGTCACCCCTAGCTAAATACCCCCATTACGGACGCAATAGGATATGTTTCGTAAGCCAGTTCTAATGTTTTAATCAATTTTTCTTTAAATTAAATTATAAATCAATGTATATTGGTTTCAAACGTAAATTTTAATTTACTAGGGCCACATACTGACTCCAAAAATTATATCTAGCTTTGTTTTGATGATACGGTCCTAACAAAACTAATTTTGTTGAATTTGGAGACCATTTGAAAAATGGTCTTTTTCTGGTCGATCAATTTCAACTAAAATTAACAAAACACGTTTTCTTTTGCCACGCACACATATTAATTACAAAAATTATGAAAATTGCAATCTAGCAATAATTTGACATTCCGGATCCAACAAAAGTGGTTACATCGAAAACGGAGGTCGTCTGCAAAATGACTATTTATAAGGGCTATATATTATATAATATATATATATATATTCCATAGCGACTATTCTGAATTTTGAACTGGACATAACTTTCAATTTATATTATGAAATCTGAATTTTTCAACTTCGTTAGAAAGATATTATTAAACATATTCAAAAATTTCTGGTTTTACTGAAATCCGATTTATTTTGAATCATGTATATTCATTTGAAATTTGAAATCGAATTTTCAAACTACCGCGCCATTTCAGGCTCGTTTTATAATTAAAATAAATTCATGCATTCTAAGTTTGATTAAAATAAATTTTTAGTCGTTATTATTTAAAATATATCATTTTAAATATTCGAAATCCATTAAAATAGCTAAAATAAAAAAAAATTAAATTAGTTCAGAAATTCCGGGTTGTTACAATCTCCCCCACTTAAAATCTTTTCGTCCTCGAAAAGGAACGGAGCTGAAAGTTGTTTAACTAAACAACTCAACTTTAATTTTGGCTTTCATTCTCCAATTTTTCAATTTCTAAGAATTTTCTAATTTCTCAAAAAATTGGCTAACACCCTAAATTTTCGAAAAATTTCGCCATAACCTCCTTTGTACGGGGAGACCTTTAAAACTGCAACTAACCTCACAGGGCCCTCATCAATCCCCAAGAAAAAAGAAAAGGCCAAGCAGCTAGCTAATCGGCTCATAAAATCATCAAACCCAATGAATATAGTAAATATGTATCTATTTGTCGGGCATACAATTTTATTCCTCTTCTTAGCTTCCATGTTATGACATGTTCATTATATATACATGTATATGCATGTAATTCCAATCAATTTTCAATTCAGTTCAATATTCTGATTCGATTTGGCTAAATTTACCTTTTTATTTTTCATATTGGTTTAATTAATTATCATTCCAATATTTTTATTAGTTAACTAATAATCACACATCACAACCAGCAATCAATTAGTTGATTAGCTTTTCAAATATATAACTTTTATACACTCAAAAAACATATTTTTAAAACCAGACTATATATATATAATCACAAATACGTTAATTATAAGCTTGTCACTCTCAACTCATTCTAGGGCATTATTAACCCTATCTCTAACGAGTTTCTCATTCTAGGATACTACTGATCCTATCTCTAATGAGTTATCTTTCATAGGATATTACTAATCCAATCTCTGATGAGTCTTTTGTTCTGTTCTAACGAGTTGCACCCCAAAGATTTGAGTTAACCAAAGCTCTGAAACGAACTATAACGATATCCGAAGTTCCCCAACCCCCGATGTTCCTCTTCACCGCCGTACGCTTCCCAAGGGGTTCGGATCCTGATCAGCTACCACCAAAAACACGGTCGAGCCTCCTCTCTCACCTCTGACAACATGGCGAACTCGGCAGTCCCTTGTGTCTCGAGATTCGCTCCAAACCCCGCTACTTCATGCTTAAATTTCTTCCCCTGGCAAAGCGAATCACAATCTCACCCATACGGATTCGTAGATCATCGGATCCTCTACAAATTTGGTTTTAGAAATTCGATCTAATTTAGAAGGATTTAGGAGAGATTGAAGAAGAATTATCGAGCTGTATTGGCCATTCATTTTATCCGGTTGCGGCTCAGAACATAAGAGGGAATTAAGACTTTTGCAAATTGAAGGGTTATATATAAATTTTTAATAATATTTTAATATTTATTTATTTCTTAAAAACAAAATTTCACAGATGAACTCCAAATTAAACCCAACGTCTGCTGCCTCTAGCTAACTACCCCCATTCCGGATGCAATGGGATATGTTTCGTAAGCCAATTCTTATGTTTTGATAAGTTTTTTTTAAATTAAAATATAAATCAATATATATTGAATTCAAACGTACATTTTAATTTACCGGGGCCACATACTAACTCCAAAAATTACAGAAAAATTATATCTAGCTTTGTTTTGACGATATTATCCAAACAAAACTAATTTCGTTGAATTTGGAGACCGTTTGAAAAATGGCCTTTTTCTGGTCGATCCAATTTAACTAAAATTGACAAAACATGTTTTCTTTTGCCACGCTCACGTATTAATTTCAAAAATTATGAAAATTGGAATTTAGCAATAATTGGACATCCCGGATCCAACAAAAGTGTTTTCGTCAAAAATGGAGGTCGTTTGCAAAATGGCTATTTTTAAGGGCATATATTATATAAAATATAGGGTCCGTTTGGCACAGGTCCTTGGAAAGTTCAAAATTAGGCTCACATCCGGTCCATCTTTTCATGCAAATTAGGTCCCTATTTTTTAAAAATTCATTAAAAAATTAAAAAATATATAAAAAATAACGAAATTTCATTATCAAATAAAACACGTACACGCTGAAAAATTTATGCGTTAAAACAATCAAAAACAACATCAAAACCCAAAATAACACAAAATTAACGAAATAGCAGGTTTTTGCATCAAAAGATGCACCTATTCGTAAATAGTTGCATACATTCATGCTTATATTTCAGTGTTTCGCCCAACTGCAGTATAAATGCATACATGTATGCAGTTAAACGACATTATACGCATCCTTTCATGCATATATTCAAATTTAACCTACTTTTCAAGCTTTCGCCGTTTTCAGACATTGCTGCACACATTTATGTTCTTATACATAATACTGCATGCATTCATGCGCATATTCAGAAGTCATCGTCCCTTTTAAATTTGTTGCACCCATGCAAGCATATATACGCAATAGTTGCAAACATGTATGCAACCATTCATAACACATGCCTCTCAGTTCAACTTTATATGCATACATGTATGCAGCTATTAAAAATAGTTGCATATATCTATGCGTATATTTGTAAGAACCCGAAAAATCGGAACCAATTTAAAATTTTTATTATGCCTATTTCAGTGAATTTTTAGTAGTTAAAATAATTTATTTTAAATAATAACGATTAAAAATTTATTTAAATCAAAGTTAGAACGAATATATTTATTTTAATTTAAAAGGAGTTAGAAATAGTACAGCAGTTTGAAAAGTTGAATCTGAATTTTGACAGAACATACAGGCTTATAATTTAACGGATTTTAGTGAAACCAAAAATATCTAAATCAGTTTAAAATGTCTTTCAAACGAATCCAAAAATCGAAATTTCATAGCGGGAATAAAAAGTTATGGCCAGTTGAATATAAAGAATAGTCGTTATGGAATATAGCATAATTTATAGCCTGTATAAATGGCCATTATACAAAAAACCTCCGTTTTTGACGAAACCACTTTTGCCGGATCCGGAATGTCAATTTATTGCTAAGTTTAATTTCCAAAATTTTTGGAATTAATTTGTGAGCATAGTTAATTAAAGTATGTTAAGTAATTTCTGTTGAATTTAATCGACCGTTAAAAAGTCCATTTTTCAAACAGTCTCCAAATTTGACGAAATTAATTTTGTTAGGACTGTATCATCAAAACATAGCTAGATTTATTTTTCGGGCATTTTTGGAGTCCATATACGGTCCCAGTGAATTTAAATGTGTGATCGAATTAAATAAATAAAGGATTTAAATTTTAAATTAAAGAAATCAGGCCAAAAACAATCATTTGGGCTATTGGTTTCGGAACAGGGGCAATTAGGTAGAATCAACTTTTGTTGGACTGGATTTGGAGTCCATATAAATTAACGGGTAATTTTCTTAATTAAATAATTAATTAATATGAATTATATTGTATAAATACTGTTATATATACTAAACCCTAATCACGACTACAGAGCCGCCACCATCGTCTATTCATGGTCGATATTGTTCAAACGATTCTTCCACAATAACTCTCGAATCACTCAACAATATACAACGAACCTTTAGAAAATTTTATAGAGCTCTCTCCCCCTTCAATTCCATACTCGATTCGACCTCTACCCCCAAGTATTCACGGAGAACCGCGGCCCCAAACTCCACCTACGTCGACCGTGGTCTCGCCGCCTACAGGGGACCGAAGTGGGCCCCACCACCATCGATGAAGGCATGCTTCCTAGCCCTCTGACATCACATAATCCGATCAGATGCTAGTTGCAAGGATTTGAAGCGAAACCAAAACCTAAATTTGAATAATTGGTAAAACTGACGGCCTGTGTTCTGTCAACTAAGAAGAAGGTGTTCTTTTTAAATATATTATTTAATTAATTTATTTTAAAATGTTATTAATATATAACAAATCATATCTTATTCATATGAACTCAAAATTGATCGATTTCTGAAGTGTTACGATTGTGAGTCCGAGATCTACACTCCAGGACTGACTAGAACCAATTCTAAACAGATCGATTTTTGGCCAAATTTTCAGATCTGAATCATTCAGATTTAAACGACTGTGAGAAATCTATTTATTTCTTTTTTTAAATTGTAACTACCCAAGGATTTTTGACCCAGAAAATCAACACAAACACCCATGTCAACTATTCAGACATCAGAAATACTGGATAGTTAATAGAAAGAAGTTAGAGGGTGAAAATAGATAAGGTAGAACTATTAGAATATAAGAAGAAGAAAAACACAACAACATCAGAGTAACGCGAATATCATAGCGGAATGAATAAAATATAATATATAAAATAACATTGATAATGCCAATATGTATTTGTATATTAGAGTACAACACTTACATCACAGCGGAAGTAAATAATAGCTATAAAATGCTGTTGAAGCCTCCTGCTCCAAGCTCCATCTAGTGCATTTGTAAAACCCGACTACTTGACTGCCCGTACAGATTTGGGCACCCAAGATTTTAGGGGAAAAAAACAAAGTAAACTCTAGGTCAGTCATGGGACTGGTGTGAGTAAACTCCAACCATTCGGTTTAACTTTTCAAAAATCATTTTCAAAAGAAATGATAATCGTAAGACCGATCCACACATAAAAACGGTTGGTTTTTACCTTACGATAACCCAAAACATTTTCGAAATCAATAATTTTCTAATATTATAATAATGTCTAATCACAAATAATTGACAATCTAGCAGAACGCTTGCATCTCACGCTCCACATATATATAGTATACATTCAAAGACTGTTGTCTCTTATTGGGGAATGTATTTCCAACTATGACAAGGTATGGAACCACCTGCCGATAGTGTATCTCTAGAGAGGAATACACTGGGTTCAACAAGAACATCTTGCAACCCTGCCCACACATGACCGACCACTCATTTCTCTTGAGTGTATCGAATATATTGTCACCTACGGTTGCTAGCAACATAACCATTCCCGGGAGATACAGAAGCGAAAAGAAGTAACAAATATGAATATTCTCTAGATGGTGACAATATAACCTAATGGGGGCGACCCACTTAGCCATGCTGCTTGCCCGATTTTTGTCATTTCCCAGTTGATGAGGCTTGAGGTCATAACGTATCTTTTGACAGATCACACTTCCAATTTACTTTGAATGCCACATCGTCATACTCGCCAAATCAATGATTTCCACAAAAATACCATGGGTATAAAGCTAAGAGAAACGAATTCCTCCGCCACCAAATGTGGATACGTTTGAAGTGATCAACTTACGTGATCCATTAGATAAACTCTGTCAGACATCCATCCATACACGTTGTCCTGGGTCTGGACAAACCGAAGGCACTATTCTGTAAATCCATCTTGGGCAATTTCTACCTAGGATCGCCAGAACAGCCCTTGCACAACTCCGTCTTCAATTATCTTCATCATATTTGATTCGCAACGCTAATTCCCATACGGAGTGGTTTTCAGATAATAAATATGATCCCGATCTCTCCGTATTGACAATGGAAAAATGGTCAAAAACTTTGATAGTCGGTGATTTAACTATCAAAGGAAAACATGTGTACAAACAACGGTGTATTTCCAAATGGAAATCTTACGGAGCAATTCATCAATCAACATCGATCCTCTTTAATTTAACTTGTCATTCAATTATTCATTCTCTATTCCCAATCCCATATATTTGTAAATTCTTATTTTCTATACTAGAAAATATATGTTATTAATCATGGGAAAACATTCCCATATTTACTCCTGTTTCTTATTTTCAATATTTAAACATTTTTGATTTCTTATTTGGAAAACATTTCCAAAACTCCTTCATTTGGATTTAAACAGATATTTAAATAAAATAATGCTACGCCGATTAGAACCATTAACACTTATTAACTAAATTCAATTAACTAACCTTCAGTATCGAACTTTAACCATTCCTCAATTAAAAATGGAGTCAATCAAGTTGGGGTATAACTACCTCTTAGACCTTAATTGAACAACATTTATAACCTCGAAATAGACAAAGTTCACGTTTTAAATCTTCAACAACCTTCGTTACGTAACTCTCGGATTTCTATTTACAAATCCATTTCTTATATAGAAATCATTTGATTATAACAATAGTGTTATAATTCCATGCTTCTGAAATATAATAACTTAAATATAACTTTTATTTCTTAATTTAAATAAATAAACAAACAACTAATTTATTAGTGAATAATAAACCTTGATTAAAAATGGAAAGTAAATAGTACTTTCCTACATTCGATATAGTCGAATTCCAATGTATAACTCTCACTCGAATAGTCCCTATCCGATAACTCACTTCGAATAGTCCTTATTCAATTAATTCTCTTCGAATAACTTATATTCGGTTAACTCTCTTTGAATAGTCTATATTTGATTAATTCAAGTTCGAATAGCTAATATTCGATTATCTCTCTTCGAATAACTAATATTCGACTAACTCTAATTCGAATAACTCTAATTCGATTAACTCTAATCGATTAACTCTATTCGATTAACTCTAATCGATTAAGTCTAATCGATTAACTCTATTCGATTAACTTTAATTCGATTAACTCTATTTTAAATTCCTATTTCAAAACCTGTTTCCTTTATAAATGTTAAATTTATAAAATATTAATTTTAATCCATTATTCACATCGAATGTGAAAAATGTTTCTTTTATAAATCAATTCAGTTTGATTTCGTATTTAAAAATAATATTCCATTTCCAAATTCTATTTATACTTTTATTTGTATAATTATTTCTACAAATCCTGCTTTTAACTTCCAACAGTTAAAATCTCATTTAAATTCCCTTTTATAAATGTTGAATTTAAACTTTATTAACCTATCGGTGTTAAACCCGATTTCTACTTTTTTGTATAAATTTAGATTTTTATTTTCAAATTATCCAATGATAAATACTTTTCTTAATTTATAAACATCGTTTATAAATTAATCTTCTCAATTTATCTGTTAAAAACATATTTCTATTTAATATTCACTTGAAAACCATATCATATTACACCCGTGTGCGAAGCACGGGTCTAAACTTTCCTGATGTAAAATTCTATTCATTTGCCCAATATTTCCTTATATAAGATTCTTTTCATTTTTTTCAAATACTTCCTTTCATATTTTTGTTTATTTTCCCAATAAATTCCTTTTATATAATTCTATTATTTTTCTAAATAATTTATTACTTTTCAATTCTATTTATTTAACAAATAAATATTTCCTTTTTGATTCTATTTATTTAACAAATAAATATTTCCTTTTATAAATTCCTTTTCATTTTCCAAATATTCCTTTTTATAAAATCTGTTGCTTTTATAAATAATTCTTTTTATAAAAAACTTTTCATTTTATAAATATTTCTATTTCAATATAAAATTGAAAATTCCATTTTGGTATTCCAGTATTTCTTATGGTATTTAAGATACCAAATAACAATGATCAATATCATTCTAACAAACATAATCGATAATAGATTATATATCACATTGTAACGACCCGGATTTTTGGTCGAATTATTTTAAATATTTAGTATGGTTTTAAATATTGAATTTACAATATAAATGGTATTTTATTGGGTTATCAATTAAATGATCAAAATACGATTTATTTTGATAATTATCAAAATACGAGAACTGAATAATTTAATTCAAAAACAAAACTGAATCGAAATGGTTCAGATGATCAATATATATACTATTTAGATATGAACGATGATAATAGAAATTTATTGTTGAAGAAATTATTTGTTTTGAATTTAAATTGATTTAATATGGCTATTTTAGATATACGTTCAAATTTAAATGTATAATCTATTTCGTTGAATTCAAATATAGCGTTATAACATTATAACTTCAGTCGGTTAATTAAAATAGCGGTTTGCGGTTTAAGTAATAGACCCCGATATTATTTCAGTGGACAAGCACGAGATCAAATCGAAATCTGTTTAAAATAAAGTGGAAATCTCTTTAAGTCAAATCAAATCAAATTAAACTATATTTAAAATCAAAATCAAATCTTTTAAAAATATTTGCCATGTACTCAGGCCTACATCTTTTAATGGCCATTGTACTGATGTCGCCTCCAATCCTCTATATAACACAGCCGATAGCCTTTAATTCTCTCATTCCTCAAAACACAAAATCAATTGAAAGCACCATCACGATTTAACGAGTGAATTCCTGGAGCTCGACCCAACATCGGCGGCGCTCGCGAATAGGGAAGGGGAGCGACTCGTATAGCTAGGGTTCAAAATCTGGGGTCTTCGATGGGCAATTGGCTCGGGGTTCTGGCAAGACGGCAACATCGAAGGGTTCGACTAAGGTAGGAGGCGCGACATTTGGGTTTAGGGTTCGAATGGGGTCATCGCGAGTTAAGAAGGGGATCTATTTCGAACTGATGGGTGATGCGCGATCTTGAACTACGAAGTCATTGTTTTGATCGACAGTGGGTAGTCGGAGAATTTTTGGGTGTTATGGGGTTGCGTTTTGAGGTAGTAGGTATTGAAGGTCGATTGATCAAGGATCAGGGCTGATGATGGCGGTGGTCTAGAGTATGAATGGAGGACCGATGGAGTGAGGTTGTTGGGGTGTTGAGTCGAGGTGTTGGTTTGAGGTGATGTGTGTGAGGAGAGGTTCGAAGTGACAGGGATAGTGGTTCGCAACAGTCAAGGTCATTTGGGGAAGATTGCGATTAACAGTAAAAGGAGAAATCGATCTAACATGAGATATTATCGGGTGGAAGCAAGCGAGAAATGCGTAGCTCAAGAATACATAATTCAACATTTAAGGAATTGAAATCAGAATGGATCGTAAAATAAAACGCTGGTGAGTAAATCTCACTCACCTTATTTAAAATTATTTTTATTAGTTAAAAATAATTGTTTTGCTGATTTGAATGCTGTTTGGTTGACTTAAATATATTAGTCATTTAGGGTTGACTATTATATATATATATTGGGCTGATGATTGGTTGGATTCCCGCAGTATCATTAGCGGATGCCCGCAGTATCATTAGCGGATGACCCTACGCCCACGTATATAAGTGGATCCCCTTTTATACCTCGATATCCTGCCATGAAGCAGGATGGGTATTATTTCTGTTGACTAACATCCGTGAATGAAGGAAAACAGGTTGGAGGAATCCAACTGGATTCCTCAAAAATATATTATATGTTTTTTGTTTGCTTGATTTAATATATATTCATATATGGCGTGTTAAAAACCAAATGATTGAAAATTGGATGATTGGATTGTTTTATATATCATTGGGCCCAAATATTGATATTTAAAAATATCATGGAAAGGAATTTAGCAGATTTAAAAGGAAATTCTATTTTTTTTCTAAAATAGAATTTGAAAATTCAAATGAGGAATTCAAACAGAATTTGAATACGATAAATTCAAATAGAATTTTAAATATGAGAAATTCAATGGAATTTGAATATAGAAAATGCAAAAAGAATTTCCAAAATAAGATTTTTGTTTCAAATGGATTTCGAAATAGGCTTGTTTAAATAAAATAGGGAAATTTATAAAATAGTGTTTATAAATATAATGAATAAATTATCAAGAGATAAATTGAATATTTGAATTCAAAGGGATTTAAATATGGGATTTGAATTCAAAAGGCATTGAAATAGAATTTGAATTTAAAGGAATTCAAATAGAATTTGAATTCAAACGAATTCAAATGGATTTGAATAAAGAAAGTTCAAATGAAATTTAAAATATAGAATTTGAAAACAGAAGAGAAATGGAGTTAAATATAGGAATTTAAGTAGAATTTGAATAAAGGAAATTCAAATAGAAAGTGAATATAGAATTTGAATGTAGTTTGAATATAGAAATTTAAACTACGGGATTTGAATAGAGAATTCAAATATAGAATTTGAATATAGGAATGTAAATATAATTTGAATAAGGGAATTTGAAATAGAATTTGAATAAGAGGATTTAAATAGAATTTGAATAATAGAATTAAAAAGGGGTTTGAATATTTGAAATTTCAAATAGAATTAAAACGGAGTTTGAATATTTGAAATTCAAATAGAATAAATATGGAATTTGAATATAGAATTCAAATAAATTCAAATAATTTGAAATGAAATTTGAAATAGAATTTCAAAATAGAATTTCAAATAGAAATTGAATTAAAAAAAATTCAAATGGAATTTAAACTATGGGATTTGAATATATAATTCAAATGGGGTTCAAATATAGAATTTGAATATAGAGGATTCAAATAGAATTTGAATATAGGAAATTTGAATATAGAAAATTCAAATAGAATTGTAAATAGGAATTGAAATAGAATTTCAAAATGGAATTAAAATTTCAAAATAGAATTTGAAATAGACATTGAATATAGAACTCAAATAGAGTTGGAATGGAAATTTGAATATAAAATTCAAATAGAATTGAAATAGATTTTGAATATAGAAATTCAAATGAAGTTAGAAAATAGATTTGAATATAGAAATTTAAATGAAGTTAGAAAATAGATTTGAATAGAAATTCAAATAAGGATTGAAAAGAAATTTGAATATAGAATTCAAATAGAAGTGAAATGGAATTCGAATATAGAATTTCAAATGGAAGTGAAATAGATCAGAAATGTTATGTTGAAATGGATTTGATATATATTAAATATATCGGAATGGAGTTGAATTCATTTTAACGAAGTTAAAACGTTTATATTTATAAATATAATTAGAACGAGCTCGCCGCAGCGCTGCAGTTCGTAAATTGGTGATTCGAACTTCAATTGAGTATACAGAACTCAATTGAAGTCAGAATTCTTTGAAATGAAAAACGTCAGGACCGATTTGATAATAGTTTTCTAATGGAGGAGAAAAATCTGGATTTCATCGAATAGATTTTGAGATATATCAAAATCAAATTTTCAGAAAAGCAGTGCCAGAACCATTATAAAACCATAATGGTTTATTTAAATAAATTAAAGGATTTTAAGCGAATAAGATCCAATTTTCTATTTAGAAAAATCCAGATTTGAGCTATAAAATATATTGGAACTCGAGTAGAGTAATGAATTGATTTTTTTGAAACAGAAATCAGATTTTTGATTATTGAGTAGAATTAACTAATTTGAATAGTAATTAGTTAATGGGATTTTGAATTAATATTGGGCTTTGAAGAAGTGAATTCGGTTTGAAAATTTACATTCGAAATCGAAAAAGAAACTAGAATTGAATTGAAATTCAATTTGGTTATGAGCAAGTTAAATATTTTATTTGAATATGTTATGTTCAAACAAAGAAGTGGAATAGGCAAAATAGCTAATCAAAGAATAAATGAGCGAAACTGAATTCAAACGATTGGATTAAGTTGAATTGAATAGAAACAGGTGAACATGTGTTAGACAGGCATGGGATGGAGTATATGAAGATTTTAATTTATGTGTCTGACAAAAAGGTACATGTTTAAATTCATATATGAGGTTTTATGCGCCGTATCGGCAAGCTGCTTGGCTTTTCGTTTTTCTTTTGGATTAGTGAGGGCCATGGGAAGCTATTTGAAATATCCCGAAGCTCCCGGTACAAGGGAGGTTATGGCGAATTTTTTCGGGAATTTAAGGAGTTAGAATATTTTTAAAATTTGATAGTTAGAAATCAATGTATCGATATATATATATAGAATTCAATAAGGAAATGAAATAAAAAGAATAGAATATTGTAAACAAAAAGGAAAATCTATAAATTAGAAATAGAGAGCAAACTATATACATGTTTTAAAAAATTGAATAATTTGGTTTTATAGTATGTTTATTCGAGGTTAGTGGTTTTGCCGTTTTGAAGTTGAGGATGTTTCAGTCAAGGTGTGAGAGGTAATTTGTAACAACCCGCATTCTACGCATCGGAGGATCGTAGAATATTTATTTCTTTCCCATATGAAGTCGTATGGTCATGTAACTTTGGGAAACAACCATTGGACTCATTTCCTATGTTCGTGATTTTTGTCGATTTTTAAATGACCGTTTTGCCCCTAGCTAATCTTGTTTCGGCCATAACTTTTGATTGGAAAAGAATTTTGACCTGAAACCACTTCCATTAGATTCGTTTGATGGTTTACCTTTCCGTAGAGTGGCCATAATAGCCAAACGGACTTATTTTTTGGGAGGTATGGATGAAATAAGGTTTGGAAGGTGAAAAACTGCTTAACCGGGCCAAATAGGGTGATTAGTGAATGGGCCCATAACCCATTTCGGGATTAGGGTTATGGGGAGGCTGAAAGGAGTTAGAGATTCATTCCATTTCAGTTTTCTAGCCTCCACTTACCTCTTAGAAACCCTAAAAATGGCCTCCAACCTCTAAATCACCTCCAAATCATCTTCTAATCAAGGATTAAGCTTAGCAACATCAAATCAAGGGAGAACTTAACCAAATCTACATTAGAGCTGCTGTTTAGCATTGGGATTCGCACCAAATCAGAGATCTATTTCAGATCTAAAGTTTATTTGTGGCTAAGGTGAGTGATTTGCATAGTTCCTCACTAATTATGATTAATTAAGGGTAATTAGTGTTAATTAGCGAATTTAAGCATGATAAAATTCTGGAAAAATATTTATAAAATTCGAAATGATGTTTTAGACCTCTGATATGAATTTGGGTTAATTTGGTTAAGTTTTGCTAATCATACCATTAGTTTCACCTAAACATGCTTAAGGGGAAATATGGGGTTTTGGGTATGTTTGATCCATTTTAACCTATCATTTTGTTGTTTTGGTGTTTGTGGTTGATTTCCTATGTTGCTATGACTGTATGATATGCTTTGTGATCGATTAGAAGTGTTAGATTGGTCGAAAACCCCGTCGAGTGGCGTAAACAACTCGTTGGACAAGGTGCAGGAATTCGGATCGGATGGGGATTGAGGTTTGATCGGATCGCCCTATGGGATCGTGGGACATCACCACGAGTCGAGTCATCTCCTCCGAGCCAAACCATCTGCGCAAGGTCCACGAACATCAACCGTGAACTGCCTCTCTTACCCGATCCGCTCGTGCTTCGCACCCCGATCCGACCAGAGGGAGACAACATCCACGATCCACTTGTACTTGAACGCTGCGACCCGGATGCCCACCCACGAGTTGAAGGCACCACGAACCAATCTGAAGAGAGCACCCGATCTGAACCGTGGCAAGTTGGAGACCCCGACCCGATCCGTCAGGGGTGATGACGACCCGACCCGATCCAGTGAAGAAGGAGCATTCCGATCCGAACCGAACTGATGACTAGGGGGGAGATCCGAATCGATCCGGTGATGACCAATAACCCGAGATGCAAAGGTAGTCCAAATGGAAGTTAGAGCTCAGGATCCAGTTGGGAACCAACGAGTTCACTTTATGGTTGGGCTTTGCTGCGGGACGTGTGCTGTAACACCCCGTAATTCTGTTAATATTAATATTCACAAATTAAAGAATAACTAATCTTAGACGTGAGAATTATGGGAAACGGGTTGCGCCATTGTGTTCGTCTCGGAATTCTAGCTGAAATAGAGTCCGAGTTTGCGTGATTTGGACTTCGTATGAAGGAGATATGGCCATCGGAAGTTTCAGAAAAATTCAAAATTCAAAATTCGAAGTCAAACAGGTTAGCGGGAAATTTCCCGCCCAGCACCCCAGGTCGACTGGGCAGTCGACACCCCCAGGACCAGGTCGACTGCGCAGTCGACCTGGGTGTCGACCTGATCCAGTCGGCCAGGTTTTGGCTGAGCCCAATCTTGAGCTGCTGATGTGTCTTTAGGGCTGAGTTGGCAAATTTAACGGTTCAGGTTAGTTCTGAGTTGATCTGGCGGTCTAAATAAATCCTAAACTCTATATATACCTAGGTAGTCTCTCACTCTAAATTCACATGAAAAATAGAATAGCCGCCGTCATGCCATCGCCATGGAACTCGGTGTAGCCGCCGCCAACTAAGAAGGAAGAAAGCTAATCAAAACTCTAATTTTACTCAACTCTAAAGCAAATCAAGACTCTCTTTCTTTTCTAATTGTGAGTATGATGATTTTAATAAGATTATTAGCAAACTAATTAGATTAAGTTGTGATATGGATTATAAGAGGATGGTGTGAATTATTGATTATATATGTTGTAAATCTTATGCTATCATGTATGTTGTAAATCCTATGTTATGTGATGATGATGTTATATATGTTGAAAGTTTCTATGCTAAGTTGCAATGTTACAAAGTCATGATGTTATTATTTATGTTATAGTTAGCTTATGCTTGATCAAATCATGATGTTGATTATATATATGTTTGGGCTATGATGATTCACGTGATAAATCACATGTACCTATGCAAGTTTAGATTGATTAGTATGTATAATCTCACATATCGTATGACATCTATTTAGATCTAAAATTAGGTTATAACATGTGTGAGTTCTATGTGTTAGATGCTAGTTCACACCATCATTATGTTGCATAAACCACATATGCAAGTTTATACATGAACTTGGGTTATGATCATATTATGTAAGTTGTGACATTTAACCAAACAAGTTGACACCTTTAGATCCATGACATGTGTAGTTTTATGCAAGTTTCACCCCTATTATGATTAGATCTATTTTATTTGTCTATATGTTGTGATAATTTATCTTTGTGCTATGAGTTAGACTATTCGAGTCTAACGTATATTTTGCGGTGAATAAGCGAACGTATAACATGGGGTAGGGTAATATTAAGGATTTAATATTAAGAAATTGGGGTGCAATTGATATGATTTTGCATGCCATAAATGGATGGCCATAATTGAGTCAATTATGGACATCGTTAAAATTGGAATTAATTAATAATTTGAATAGGGATATATTTAAAACTGGGGTAAAAGATTATAAGTAATAATCAATGCTTAGGACACGAGGTTGGACTCGTTTGTGACGTAAACCTGCCCGGACCCGACCGGCAATTCCAGTAGTCACAAATGTCAGCCTAATGTGAGAGGTCCTAGGCCCAAATTAAAGCATAACAGTTGTAAAGACACGAGGTTAGATCTTTTATGGTGTAAGACTGCCCGGACCCGCCCGACAAATCCAGCTGCCATAAATGCCAGTCTAATGTGAGAGGTCTTTATGAGGTTATGGCCTGAATGAATTAAGAAATACTTAACCAGATAAACATGTGAAGTGGGACATGGGGGTTAAGTAGGTGCCTTGGGTGGCATGAGGAATCTAGTGAGTGCCTTTAGTGGCATTTGAAATACGACTAGTAAGACTTAACCAAACACACATGTAAATGAACATGACTAAGAAGAGGGTTAATTGGGATATACTAGTGGGGACAAGCTTTGGTGGATAGCTTGTGGGGGCCCATTTCAACCAGTAACCCAAACGTATCTTTGTGGGCTCGACCCAAGTCAAGGACGGGACACACATACTGGGCTTGGCTATAAGAGGCCAAACGGGTTAGCTGTGGCAACGCAAGTCCAACGTGTTTCATATGCGTGTGTGGACCCGGACTGGTAGGTAAGACGTTGTTGCATCGTGTAGGTATATGCCGTGCATCCTCAAGTTGTGTCGGGTTGCCACCTGAGGGGAGTGATACACCCCACTATGGGACCAGCACGGGTATCTACGAGTAGGGAGATGATCGCAAGTGGGTAGTGGGGTACACCTAGCGGAGGTAGGGGCAGGCGGCACCTATGTAGTCAGCTAGGGGTACACAAAGCAATTTATATAATTTCTAAGTTCGGTTAGTGGGATCAACCTTTAGGGTGACTGGTGTGGTGCAGTGTAGTAATTATTCGTTAGTATTAGGTGTGCCTTAACGTTATCTTTATCTGCTCTTCCATACCCAATAGTTCATAGACATTTCCTTATTTTCCAGCTTGTGCCTCAGTCTGATTATTTTGATAATAGTATTGTTAGAATTATCATACTCGCCGGACTTTATGTCTGACCCCCTCCATTTCTATCTTTTTCCCCCCTCCAGGTCCTCAGGGTGGGCCTAGCTCTAGTGGAGCTTGATTGGATTGCTTTATCTCTCTTTTGGAAAGCTTGGACCGTTGAAGTAAAGTCCAGCTTGTTATCTTCTTTAATGGCTATTTATGTAATGGGATTATGTATTTTGTTTTATCAAGATGGATATTGTACTTGACTCTAATTTATGGTTTTATGATGTAACAAACATGTTTAATTTCCGCTGCAATGAAATAAAGTTTTAGATTTCCAAGTACTACTTATTATCTGTCTTGTTGTAATTTTTCTGTTCTATATTCACTTAAAACCTCCATGGAAGTTAATGCATTCCCTTTGTGAGTGACGTTAATGGACGTGGGGTGTTACACGTGGTATCAGAGCTTAAGGTTACCAGAAAAGATATTTTTTTTTGAAAAACTATTTTTCTAAAGTATTTTTGGAAGAAGTGTTTTCAAAAACATGTCTTGATGGGTAATTTAAAGAGGAAAGTTTTTAAGAAAAACATAATCCCCAATAGCCATATCCTTATCCTTCGAATTCCCCATTTTTAATCTTTCCTTTTTCGTTTCAGCATGGCTGAAGATCTTAACCTTCCGGATGGTGTAACGATACCAGGATGGTATAGGAGGTTATTAGAGGCTAGGGCCGCTGCAGGTCCAGCCAATGTTCCTCCACCACCAGTTGCACCCGCCCCTCCTCCTCCTCCCCCTCCTCGCGCTGATACTTTTGCAAAGACATGCAAGGAATTTAAGGCTATGGGTGGAAAACCTTTTCAAGGGCCAGAAACGTTTGTGGAAGCTAGAGATTGGCTTAAGGAGGTGGAATAATTGCTAGAAATCTTTGAAGTAGAAGAAGGGAGGAAAGTCAAATTAGCAGCCTGGTTAATGAAGGGAGAGGCCTCGTTTTGGTGGGAGGTCACTAATGTGGAGCATCCTGTTGACTCTTGGGCGGATTTCAGACGTAGGTTTGAGGCAAAGTTTCTCTCAAGGGCAGAAGAGAATCTATACATGGAAAGGTTTTTGACATTGAAGCAGGGAAATCTATCAGTGAAAGAGTACGTCAACAAATTTAACCAATTGGCAAGGTTTGGCTTAGATTTGGTGAACATGCAGGAGAAGAAGGCTCTAAGGTTCGTTAATGGCTTGAATGAGCCATTGCAGGGGTTGGCTATGACCCACATCCCTATGGGGGCCACCTTTGAGAAGCTAGTAGACATGGCACTCATGCACGAGGAGAAAGGCGCTAATGCTAATAAGGCACCCGAGAAGAAAGGGGATCAGAAGAAACCACAACAGCAAAACAAGAAGGGTGGTAAAGACAATAATGGCAAAGGAAAGAAAAGATGCTTTAACTGTGGGACACCAGGCCATCTCAGCAAGGATTGTAGAAAGAAAAAGAAGACTGGCTGTTTTCACTGTGGTGAAGCGGGACATCTAGTGAAGGACTGCCCAAAGAAGGGGCAGAGGGCAGGGTCTACCTCGGGAGGATAGGTGCAGGCTCTTATGGCACCAGGGAAGGCAAGGGGATAAGTTCAGGCTCTCGCGGTCCCACCGCTGCAAGAACGAGGTAGAACCATTTCTGTTGAAAGCTTAGTTTTTCTGTTTGATCATCCTGTCCGTACCTTATTCGATTCGGGCGCATCGCATTCGTTTATCTCTACATCATTAGTTGAATAACTGCACTTAAACACTAGTTTAATAGAGGATCCCTTAGTTGTTTCGAATCCAATTGGGGGCTCAGCTTATTTGTCCATGATGTGTTTGGATTTGAAAATTTCTATACATAGCATTGAGTTTAGATGTGATGCTTATGTTTTGGGCTTCACGGGCTATGGGCTAATTTTAGGAATGGATTGGTTATCCAGAAATGGGGTCGTTCTTGATTGTGAAAGGAGAGTAGTTAGGCTCATGACTCGCCTTGGTAACGCTCTCGAAATCTTTTGTAATCCCATAAATTCCGTTATGCTAAGTTATCTAGAATCGCTTGACGCATCGATGGAAAATCTACGATCTGTTAGAGTGGTCCGAGAATACTCGGATGTGTTTGAGGAGGTGAAGGGCTTTCCTCTGAAGCGGGAGATAGATTTTCGAATATATCTTGTGGATAATGCAAAACCGGTATCTTTGCCAGTACGCCACATGGCTCCTCGTGAAAGGAGAGAACTCAATGAGCAAGTGAAGGAGTTGCTTGAGAAGGGGTTCATAAGACGAAGTATATCGGAGTGGGGTGCTCCAGTAGTATTTGCCACGAAGGCGGATGGGTCCCTTAGACTTTGTGTGGACTATAGAGAACTTAATAGGCTTACTAAGAAAAACAGACACCCACTGCCGAGGATTGACGATCTCTTCGATCAGTTAGTTGGCGCCTCAGTGTTTTCGCAGTTGGACTTAGCCACTGGTTTCCATCAGTTGAGAGTGGCTGAGGATAACATAGAAAAGACTGCCTTTAGGAATCTGGACGGTTTCTATGAATGGCTAGTGATGCCCATCGGTTTGACAAACGCCCCCACATATTTTGTTGATTTGATGAGTAGGGTGTTTAGGGAGTACCTTAATAAATTCGTGGTGGTCTTTGTAGACGACATCTTGATCTTTTCTAAGAATGAAGAAGAGCACGCCCTACATCTTAGGGAGGTGTTGGAGACTCTACGAGCGCATAACCTTAAAGCTAAATTTACTAAGTGTCACTTCTGGAGAGAGGAAGTGCGATTCTTAGGGCACGTGGTTTCCAAAGAAGGGATAGTTGTGGATCCCGCGAAGGTGGTGGCCATCCAAGATTGGAAGGTCCCTAAAAATGCTACCGAAGTAAGGAGTTTCTTAGGGTTGGCTGGCTAATATAGGAAGTTTATCAAAGACTTCGCAAAAATATCAGCTCCATTAACACGCTTGACGAAGAAGAACTTAGTCTTCACATGGGACGTAGATTGTGATGATGCGTTCCAACGTTTGAAGAGATCTTTGACTTCAGCCCCAGTCTTAGCGCTACCAGACGGGAGTAAGCCATTTACTGTTTATACCGATGCTTGTGGGACAGGACTAGGCGCAGTCTTAATGCAAGAGGGAAGGGTAAAAGCCTATGGTGGAAGGCAGTTAAGGGTGCATGAGAAAAATTACACTACACATGACCTAGAGTTGGCCGCTATTGTTTTCGCGCTTAAGTCTTGGCATCATTATCTTCTTGGTGAGAAATTCGAATTATTCACTGACCACAAATCTTTAAAATACTTATTCTCTCAGAAGGACTTGAATTTAAGACAGCAAAGGTGGATGGAATTCTTAGTGTCCTACGACTTCGAAATAGCATATACCCCTGGCAAGGGTAACGTGGTGGCAGACACCTTAAGTAGGAAAAGGTTTTCCTTGAGTCCGTTGTTTTTTGAACGATGAAACTTAGAATTCATCTCTATGTTTGATTT
>JASFAX010000500.1:0-60752 GCA_030737875.1 Allium sativum
AATATCGTGTGTCGTTCACCTTTATTGTACTATTATTTATCTACTTTTCTATCTTTATGAAATTTGCTGTAAACTATGCGGCAAACACAGGAACATGTGACTCCAGGTGCCTTCCATCAGAATGGAGAGCAATCCACAGCTAGAACTTTGAAGGTGCAATAGAGTGAATCACATCATTGACAGAACTCTAACCTCGGCAACCACCAGGAGAGTATAAAAGCGTCCATGATTGAGCGCTGAGAAAGAACTCTTACCCCGTTGAAGGATCGGGGAGCGACTGAACAACTGAGTTCGAACTCTAACCGTGGCGACCGCCAGGAGAGTATAAAAGCGTCCATGATTGAGCGCTGAGAAAGAACTCTTACCCCGCTGAAGGATCGGGGAGCGACTGAACAGCTGAGTTTGAACTCTAACCTGGGCGACCGCCAGGAGAGTATAAAAGCGTCTATGATTAAGCGCTGAGAAGGGTGCTGGAGACTCAGCGCCCCAGAATTTTTGCCCCGCTGAAGGATCGATGAGCAGATCATGATATGAGTTCGAACTCTAACCCGCTGACGGATCGGGAGAGTATAAAGGTGCCAGAGATTTGGCGCTGCAAGGACTATTACCCCACTAAAAGAAATCCAAGTCCCCCGTGTTCAGAAATAGGGGGCAACGTGTATATATGTGTACCATGATGCAGTATATATATGTATATACGTGTACTTTGATGAAGTACAGAAATTTTTAAACTTTTTTCTGTAACTTGAATGATTTGTAGCATGATTTCAACTTGTTTATAGTCAAATGATTTGTGACTAAGTGTGAAGAATTTATTGAACGCAGGTACACGATGATGCAAAAGAAATAAACTTTCATTCATAAACTGCAAAGCCTACAAGGTAAAGAGAAACCTAAACAAAAGTGAGGGCCATTCTCACAGATACATTTCATGGCCATTGGAATGCCTAAAGATAAAATACGAGCAAGCAACTACATCCTATTTACGTTTGGGAGATGGCTTGGACTTTTTCTCTTTCTTCGATTTTTCCAGCTCTTCCTTATCAGCATCGAGTTCGCCCTTCTTTCTTTTCCTTTTGTCAATAAGGGGAACATCATCGGACGACTCGGAAGCAAGTTGTTTGGTAATTGATTTGGGTTGGAGTTTCAAGACCAACCCAGTTTTGGGATTAAACTCTGAAATAGGAGACACATTCAAAGGCTCTTGCTCCTCCTTTTTCAAGATCAGCTGCTTTCCTTGTTTAGCCATCCTTTCAGCCAAGGTTTCCTCGTCATCGCCTTTGATTTCTTTTGTAATAATGACGTCTTCTTCGTCATCTTCATGACGCCCGTCCATATCTCTCAAGGCCTCGATGGGCTCAGCATCTGGGGGAACATTGGCACTGGAAGTGAGGATGACCTTCTCCGTGGTTGCGTCTTCGGGGGCTTGGGAGCATCAACACTAGCACTTGGCGGGATGTCAATCTTCTCCGCCTCTGTTTTCTCCTCAGCATCCTTATCGGCTGGCCCGCCACCTGTATTATGAGAAACAAATGTTATTTCAGGAGAGAATGCGGTTTTCTCAGTTGATTGTCCGGCGAGACGACGGCAAGTGATGATAGCTCTGACAAATTGTGGAGAAAATATAGAGATACCTTCCGCTGATCCTCCATCCAAGCTAGCAGCAGAAGCCTCGACGACTGGAGGAGTCGGACCCAGAGGAGTCAAGGGATCATCGGGGCTGTATTCCTCAACCGCGGAGGCCCTGGGCTCTGCAGCTGAGCTCGAGCCTTCATCAATCTTGTTTTTGCCCTTGGCCTGAGTTTTCTCCCTAGCAGTCTCTTCTTGGATTAGGCGTCTGCCTTCCTCCAAGTCCTCGGGTTCTTTATCCTTGAGAATGGTCTCCAAAAGTTTATTTTCATCAATCTCTTCAACCCCTAACCGCCGTTTCTCTTCCTGGACGATTGCATCCCATTTGTTGGCTAAAGTGACATGGTAGTCCGGGGTCCAGGAAATGTTACGGGTCTTGATGACCTGGCCAAGGAAGTCAAATAGCAGTTCTTCAAATCCTGCTATCTACTTTTCTCTCTCGAGGGGCTTTTCATTAGAAGCAGTAGCCATTTCAATGGTGCTTTCGACGTTCTTTTCGGCAAGAGCCGCACGCTGCTCACTATGCACGAGTCGATCATTCAGAATCGCTTTCTCTTTTTCGGCTAGAGTCAAACTGTCTTTCAAGCTCGCTTTCTCTTTGTCCCAAGCAGCTTTTTCAGCCTCGAAATGATCCTGTGCCGTCTTCAATTCAGTGTTGGCCATTCGAAGGTCCTCTACTTCTTTCTTCAGTTTCAAACGCTCTTCGCTATTCGAATCAAGCTCATTACGAAAGCGTTGCCTGGCCTCCTCCAGGTCTGTCTTGTAATTTTTAGCATCACGTTGGGCCAAAGCAAGCTGGGATTGTGCATCTTCCAAATCCTTCTCCATTTTCATCCTGGCCCTCTCATTATTATCTATCCTCACTTTGGATCTGTGCGCTTCCATTTCTAGTGTGCGGATAACGTCTGAAAGGTTCACAGCGCATTTCTTCATCACCTCATATTGCTTTGCTACATGGCGAACATGTCCGATGACCTCAGTGTCCCAACCACTGGGGACTGGTTCAAGAGATGGAAGGTACGTCATCCTTTCGAAGAAGATACTGGGGAAATGTTCTCGCAACTGTCCCAGTTTGGCCTGAGCCTCAGGACCATGGACATAATCTCTTGCCCTAGGAGCACTTAAAATTTGTTGACCGGAAGGGACGATGTCAGTTTTCTCCTTCTCGGAATCCTTACTCGGATCCTTGTCCTTATCCTTGTTTGGATCCTTTCTTTTATCTTTAGGCTCGTGATGCCTCTTCGAAGATTTGCTTTGAGATGGCGTGCTCTTCGGTGGAATTAACTCTTTAGGAAGTTGCTTTCCCCCCATAGGTGGAATTTTGTGGCTGTCAGGCTTTCCAGAATCATGTTTTGACGGAGATTTTGACCGTGTAGAGGATGACCGGGGAGGATCTCGGGGTCGGTAACTGTCTCTTCCCCGACTGCTGCTGCGAGCATGTTCGGGATCTTCACGAAGACTTGGGGTGCCCGAACGAAGGGAACGATACGAATAAGTCTGTTTGCGAGTCATTCCACCTAAAAATGAAACAAATGTATGTCATAACTATGAACGTCCATAGTGTAGAAAGTGCTGTGGTGAGTGGTGCATGTGATTTGTGCATCCCATATAACCCCCTAACGGACCAGGGCCTAGAGCTAGGCTCGTCTGTGCTACATCTTTTTCTTGGACTGAAGTTTCCACTTCATCAGTGGCAGAAAAGAATGGTTCTTCACCGAAATCTTCTTGCGAATAAACATCATCAGGTATAGGGAGCTTGTTTAATTCCCTAAGCATTTGCTCATCGGTTATCTCTTCGGTAATGACGGGGTCCGCAGGTGGTGGAGTCTTTGGTGGCAATTGATTCTTAAGGACTGAAGTTTCCCTCTGCCCATCATGTTCGGTTGTTTTAGCTGCCCCGGAAGTTCCCTCTCCCTCAGCTGGGGGCACATATTTATAGGGCTTGTCCTTGCCAAGTCCGAATCTTATATCCAGAAGACGGTGTTTGTGAAGATTCTCATCGGTGAGACACAACTTTATTTTTAAGAAATTTGACTCGCTTTTGAGAAGATGTGACAATCGGTTTTGATACACCGAGCCTTTTGTCTTTGAGAAAGTATGATCTGCATGAAGAAAAGAAGCATGTTAGCATCTTTGTTATCTATTCAAGTCACTAATCTGGAGACTTAAAACTCACTTGCTTTAAGCCACTTTCGTGCACATGCCGCCTGCTGCTTTATATAAAACCAATCGGCTTTGGGGTCCCCTATATTGCTGTAACCGTCAGTTGCGAACTTCCTGTTGACTACTGACTCAAAGTAGGAGATTTTTGGAGCTGCCTTGGAATGATGCTTGAAAAGGTAATAGAACTTTAAGTCTTTGAAGGTAAGCTCATTCTGCAGAATCTCCGGATACGCAACCGATAGAGTGTATAGAGCTGCATCGGAGTTGGGGTGAAGCTGCATTGGAGCAATACGCAATCGCCGTAAAGTTTCCACGGCGATTGGCGGAAACGGAGGGATAGCGCCTACCATACACATCAATCTACTAATGGTCATATGCCCAGCTGGGGCAGAATTAGGTCTATCGTCCTTGCCTGGAGTTTTAACATCATCCCAAGGTATTCCGTGCTTCAAGCATAGTTTCTGAAGCTTGGTATTGTCCAATTTAGAAGCCAGACAATCATTAAATTTATCTATGTCTTTGGCTCCCGGAAGCTCATCAGGAGCTCGATCGTCCGCCTCATCGGAGGATGTAGCGTCTGAAGATGTTGATTCCGCACCAGAGTCCGCTTTGTAGTCAGGATCGGACTTATCTTGATCTGAGGTTGAGGGAAGCATATCAGACTTGTGTTGCATCGAAGTCTCTGGTTCGGAATCTTTTCCTGGTGTCTCAGTCACTTGTTTATCTGACATAGCTGTGTTGGCAGGTATAACAGATTAGAATACAGCTACCCTCCCCCCCCCCCCCCCACCGGTGTGTGCAAGTGCAGGTGTGTGCCTGTGCATGCATTAAAGAAAAGTGCAAAGGTCAATAAAATCATTGAGATATTAGCCGTTGTTCGTTGTTAAGATATGCACTTGTTCAGTCCAGGAAGTTCGTATCAAAGGCTCTAACCTAACTGTCCATCGATTTACCAGTGTTACATCGTATTACTTAGTCAACATGTGCATCAAATTGTTCATCGGAGGGATCGAGGGGCACGGTTCGGATCGCGATACGTGATCGGTTCGTGGCGAAGGAACCGGTGCGTGGGAGGGCTTCAGACCATGGAGCGCTCTGACTCAATCCATTCTTCTACACCCAAACGGATCGTGATAACATCCAGGCTATCAGTCTTGCCTCCTATTCTCCACGACCCGAAGCTCCGCCATTTCCACGATCTGATCCTCACACATAGTTCCCCACGAACCGTTGCCTTACCATCCCCGCGACCCGATCCACTAGCTAAATCCACACTCCATTCTCATCCCTTCTCCCATCGCCTCGCCATCGCACCGATCTCCAGCCTCACTCATGAAACGAACCGACCAGCTCTTTCCCTTCCTTCTTCTCCTTCCTCCTTCTCCTCTCAAGCGACTGAAACCCATCAGCCATGGTGTCTTCAACGCCTCCCAAACCCCAAAAACCAAAAAATTCCGCTCCTTTTTTCCACAAAATCAGCCGAAAACTCCAGTAAAACGAGAGATAAATTGTATGAGAATGTTTTCGACAAGATTACCTTTCTTAAATTGGAAAAACAATCGGGTTTCTTGGAGATTTGAAGAAAATTTAGGGTTTTTCTCTTGAAGGACTCGGCGGCGCGACGCTGAAGGAAGAAGGAGAAGAAAAGTGAAGATGGGTTCGGTTTATATAGAGAAAACCATGACCGTTGGTATCCCATATCTTGTCTTACTTGAACCGTGGGCCTTGATGGGTCGCGAGCCAAGCCCAGCGGAGAAAAAGGGGACTGATCCCTTACTTAGCTCATGATGGGAGCTGGCCCATCGTGTTTGAAGCCCACACCGAAATCGATTCGGAACGAGCACCTCATCCCACGAACCGTGGGGTATCTAGGCAACCCGACCCGACGAACAATTGTCCAAGAATGAAAAATCGGAAATGATTTGCAAAAAATTAAGAAGCTTACCTGGTATGCTCGGCTTTCTTTCATTAAATAATTCATAAGGTGTATTTTTAGTAAGAGGTCGAATGGATACACGATTCAAAACATAACACGCAGTTGCTACAGCTTCTGCCCAAAAGTGTTTTGGTAAAGTATTTCCATTTAATAGTGTCCTTACACATTCTTGTAATGTTCGATTTTTCCGTTCTACAACTCCATTTTGTTGTGGAGTTCGAGGAAACGAAAAATTATGATTAATACCTTTCTTTGTACAAAAATGTTCAAATTCATTATTTTCGAATTCTCCGCCATGATCACTTCTTATATTTTTAACCTTAAGTCCTTTTGATTTTTGAATTTTCTTGACGAAGGATTTGAAATGAGTAAACGTGTCACTTTTATTTTTCAAGAAAATCACCCATGTATAACGAGAATAGTCATCAACTATTACAAACACATATCGACTATGATTTATGGATTGTATTTGAGTAGGTCCAAATAAATCCATATGCAATAACTCAAGTGGTTGTAATGTTGATATTACCTTTTTAGATTTAAATGATGATTTTGTCAATTTTCCTACTTGGCATGCGTCACAAAGATTGTCAACTTTAAAGCTAAGTTTGGGTAAACCTTTTACTAGTTCGTTTTTGGCTAGCTTGTCAATAGTTCTGAAGTTTATATGACAGAAACGTTTGTGCCATAGCCATGATCATTATCATTTGCTACAAGACACATATCTGAATTATGATTGATATTCATATTCAGAATATAGATGTTTCTATCTCTATGTCCTTCAAAAGCTATATTTTGATCTTTATCTAAAATACTACATTTATTATCCGAAAAAGAAATGGTAAAACCTTTGTCGCACAATTGACTGATACTTAATAAATTATGTTTCAAATTCTTAACTAACATGACATTTGCAATAAGAGGTAAGTTAGATGTACCAAAATTGCTCACATCGCCTTTGCCGATGATATAGCCTTTTGAATTGTCTCCAAAAGTGACTGAGCCACCATTCAAATAAATAATATTTGTTAATAAGCTCTTGTCTCCAGTCATTTGCTTTGAGCAACCACTGTCCAGTATCCACTTTCCTCCTTTCTTAAGTGGGACCTGCAAAACATAAAATTAAGCCCATGGTACCCACTTTTTATGGGGTCCTAAGAGTTAGGTCTTAGGAATCCAAACCCATACGGGTTCGGTATCCCCTTTATACAAAAAATTAGGATTATGATGCACAGTACTCAAAATTTTTTGAATATACTTGTTCCTAATCAAATTGTTATTTGTTTTAGGAACCCATATTTTTATAGTTTTGACATTCTTCTTTTGAAATTTCACAATCGGTTTTGGTTTGGAATATAATAAACTAAGATTTTTCTTAACTTCAGTTTCTTGTACTACCTTTTTCCTTTTTATTTTACCAAGATGTTTCTTGATAACTTGTTTCTTATATCCCAACCCTTGCTTATTTGTAGCTGATTGTGAACTCTCAATAATTTTTGTCAAATTTTCTCGACCTTTGTTAAAGTTAGAAACATTTTTAGTAATATCATCTAACTTTGTTTGTAAACTAGCTTTTTCAAGGTCTAGAGATTTAACTTTTGCTTTAAGCTCATGATTCTCAGTAGTAAGAGTATCATTCTTCTCTTTTTGAACTTCAATTTCTTGAGTCAAAAGAGATAGTTGAGAGTCAATATTTGATGATGATTCTTGAGCCTTTCCAAGTTCCTCTTCTAGTATTTTCTTTTCATCTTTTAACATATCTCGTTCAAATTCTACTCTACTTAAATCAGCTTGAGCTTGTTTACATTGTCGTTTCATATCTTTAAATTTATATATCAACTCAGCATTTATATCAAGAACTTCTTCAAAAGAAGGAATTTGTACCTCATCTTCTTTAGCCATAAAGCATATATTTGCTTGTTCATTATCTGAGTCGCTTTCACTTTCGGATGAAGATGAATCTGAATCATCCCAAGTTACTGAGAATGCCCGTTTCTTTGACTTGTCCTTTTTGTGTTTGAACTTGTCATTTTCTGTCTTCTTCTTTTGTTCTGGACAATCATTTTGCATATGTCCCTTCTTATGATAGTTAAAGCATTCTACATTCGATGATGATGGTCTGTTTGATCCGAACTTCTTTCTGTTGTATCGACTAGCTTTTCGTTGCTTTAAGAATTTTTTGAATCCTTTTGCAATGAATGCTAGATCCTCATCTTCGGAATTTGAGATGTCTTCATCAGCATGAAAAGCTACATTTTTCTTTTCTTCTTTTTGTTCTTTTCGAGCCTGCAAAGTAGCTTCATAGGACATAAGATTTCCTATCAATTCATCTGGCTTCATGGTGGAAAGATCATTAGCTTCATATATGGCTAATACTTTTCCTTCCCATTCATTAGTCAGTGAATGTAGGACTGTTGAAACTACATCAAAGTCAGAATATTTTTGCCCTAACCCGATAAGAGCATGATGAATAGTTTGAAACCTTGAATACATCTCATTGATTGTTTCATTTGGCTTCATTTTAAAATTTTGAAATTGACTTTTCAACAAAGATATTTTTGCTTGTTTAATCTTGTTAGTACCCTTATGAGTGGTCTTTAGTGTTTGCCAAATTTGATAAGCAGTGGTACAGATACTAACACGGTTATACTCATTTTGGTCTAATGCACAAAACAACATATTTATTACTTTTGCATTTACAGCTGCTGCTGTTTTCTCAGCAGGAGTCCATTCTGCATACTCAGTTGTTGGATTAACTATTTATTTCTGAGTAGCATTCCAAGCGTCATAACTTGTTGATTGCATATAAAAAGCCATAAGTGTTGCCCAATAGCTATAGTTTAGGCCATTAAAGAAAGGAGGTCTTTGTGTCGATTTACCTTCTGTGTAAGTGGTGTTACTAGTGCTAGCGTTATTTGCCATATTACTAGAATATATCAAATAACTGTGTTACGGTTATGATATGAGCACGCTCTGATACCAACTGATAAAGTCCGAGTGTGTACGACTTGTGCAGAATCTATAATATGGCTATGCGGAATGTATGTGATAACTTAAGCTATTCAATAGTTACGCAGGTAAAAATTCACAAACAAGAAATATATCACTAACAAATATAAATGCTGTAGATAAAGTAAAGTAGAGTAATGACACCAGGATTTTTATACTGGTTCGGACCTCCCGTCCTACGTCTCGTCCCGAAGCTCCTCTTCGGCTTTTCACTAAACAACACCATCGCTTCACCCGGAGGAACAGGTTCACAACAATAGTTGATTTGCGGGCTATAAGTTTACCCACTTGATTTCACGGGCTACAAGCTTACCCACTTGATTTCACGGGCTACAAGCTTACCCACTTGACGATTACAAGAGTTTTACCTTGAATGTGTTCTTTCTTCAACACTGATTAGTCAATGATTGAGTACAACCTTCCTATAATCTTATCCTCAAATATATAATGATGTTTGCAAAGATTTGGAAGTGTATTATCGAGTTGAATCACAAGTGTGTTAAATATGCTTGGAGATTCAAATGATAATTGAATGCTTTTGAGTGCTTTTAGAATGCTAAGAATAATACAATATAGATCAAAGAATGGAGAGAAAATTCAGTGATTTGATTGATTGAAAACAGATGTATTTATAGTAATTGAGAAGTTGCAATTGTTGGTGAAAAGTTACAATCAAAAGAAATGATTTAAAATGAAGAGAAATGGATGCAACTTTTCAAGAAAGAAGATGACTCTTCATGAAATTCAAAAATAGGTCGACAGGAAAAATTAATAGGTTGACAGGTTTTTGACCGTTATTTCAAAAAGCTGTTGACCTGTTAATTTTAACAGGTTGACCTGTTATATTTAAAAATAGGTTGACCTGTTCTTTTTAACAGGTTGACCTGTTTTTGTCAATATACAGTAAAAACGAGTTTTCATGCATAATTTTGAAAGCAATGAGAAGTATGATTATTTGAGGATAGATTTTAACATAAAATACTCTAAATAACCAACTTCTAACCTATGAAACCATTGAATCTTCTTTTTGTCGATCATGAAGCTTCTTCTCATCATTAATCAAAACGATCATTAAAAATCCTTGACTCAACATAGTTTTATTCAAATATAATAAAGGAATTAATCGAAAATAGTTTATTCGAATAGAATAAAGGAGTTAATCGAATATATAGTTTGTTCAAATAGAATCAAAAGAGTTATCGAATATAGTTTATTCGATAGGAGTTAGGTGAATAGAGTTAAAGTTAAACCAAAAGAGTTAAGTGAATATAATAAATTGAATATAGTTATCGAATATACCTTATCGAAGGAAAGAATTATCGAGTAGAAAAGATTTGAAAGAGAGTTACGTAAGGAAGTTTGTTAAAGAATTAGAAGGGTGAACTTTGTCTATTTCAAGGTTAGAAACATTGTTCAGTTAAGGTCTGAGAGGTAGTATTATGCCAACTTGATTGACTTCATTTTTAACTAAGGAATGGTTAAGGTTCGATAGTAAAGGATGGTTAAATGAATTTAGTAATTAAAGGAAATGGTTTGAGTTGGCATCGCGATGGTTTGTTTAAACATCTGTCTAAGTCCAATGAAGAAGCTTTGGAAATGTTTTCCAAATAAGAAACCAGAAATGTTTTCTAATAAAGAAAACAAGAAATGGAAATGTTTTCCATTGTTAATAATGTATATTTTCCAAATTTAGAAAATAATAAATATTGAATATAGGGAAACAGAAGATAAGTAAATTAATAAAATAAAGAGATAAATGTTGAATGATATTTGATCGATACAAATTTCCATTTGGAAATAATATCGTTGTTTGCACACCTGTTTTTCTTCGATAGTTAAATCACAGACTATCGAAGTTTTGACCATTTTAACGTTGTTAATATGGAGAGACCAGTTGGATTATTATCCAAAGAACCACTCTGTATTGGCATAAGCGCTGCGAATCATATATGCCAAAGGAAATTGAAGACGGAGTTATGCAAGGGCTATCCTGTTTACAGAATAGTGCCATCGGTTTATCCTGTTCCTAGATGACTTGTATGGACGGATGTCTGACACAGTATTTCTAGACGATCACGTATATTGATTTCTCCAACCGTACCAAGAGTGGAAGCGGAGAAGGAAAATTCTTTTAGCTAATACATAATGTATGGTTGAGGACGTCAATCGATGATTTGATGGATTTGACGATGTGGCATTCAAAGTGAATCTGATGTGATGATAAAGCGTAGCTTCTAGCCTCACATCCGGTAAATGACAGAAATCGGGCAGGCAACATGGCTATGTCGGTCGCACCGAAGTAGGGTGTATAATCACCTGATCTAGAGTTTCATTTATTCCTAAAAATCTATTGTTGATGCTGTCCCATTCGGGAAACGGTTGCTGATCCCAACCATTGGTGATATACATTCGATACACTCAAGCGAAATGAGTGGTCGGTCATGTGTATCCGGGTTGCAAGATGTTCTTGTTGAACCCAGTGTATTCCTCTCTAGAGGTACACTAGCGAAAGATGGTTCCATACCTTTTCATAGATGGAAATCCATTACCCAATACGTGTCTGCGGTTTTGATTGTATACTATATATGTAGAACGTGAGGATAAAGTGTTTCTGCTAGATGATTATTATATTGTGATTGATAGACATTATTATAATATAAAAAGGTTTTTGATATAAAGATATTTGGATTCTTATAAGGGATAAACCCGTTCCGTTATACGGCGTGGTCTTATGAGATATCGATTACCTGCTTGAACTGTTTTAAACTGTTTTACTCACACCAGTCCCATGACTGACCCGGAGTTTATTTGTTTGTTTCCCTAAACTCTTGGGTGCCTAAATTTGTACGGGCAGTCAAGTTGTCGGGATTTACAGATATACTTGAAGAGCTGGAGCAGGAGGCTTCAGGATCATATAGCTATAGTTATTTCCGCTGTGTTGTAAGTTTTGTACTTCGATAATGATGTATATTCAAGTACAGATGTGTATTTCAAAGTTATGTTACTTATATTATATGTTATTCATTCCACTGTGAGATTCGTGTTACTCTGATGTTGTGCTCTTCTTCTTCTTTTATTCTAAGTTTCTATCTTATCTTTCCTCAGCCTCTAATTTCTTTCATTAATGACCGGTATTTTTCGACGTTTGGGTAGTCATCATTGAGTTTATGGCGATAACCAAAGTCGACAAAATCCCGGGTCATTACAATTGGTATCAGAGCTTAAGTTTAAGTGAATTACCTTGGCTCTGTGGCATGACTCAGTAGAGATAGGGTTAGTAATACCCTAGATTGAGTTTGAGTGTATATACACGAGTGAACGTATTTGTTATTGATATAAAAATTGTTTTATATTGTGGAGATTCATTGGTTGAGTTGTTTATGAGTTCTGGTCGATCAGTTTGACCCACTGTATCGGTAGAAGTTACTAAACACTCGAATATGATGGGTCGGCACGGTATGTTTCGAAAGCGAGTAAATGAAAATAATTTTACCCAAAGTATATTTGATACATATTGGATATGTTGGTTGATATTATAATCGAATAAGATTATAAAAATGTGAAATGGTTATGTAAATAACCAATCAGAATTCATATAACTAAAATACGTGGAATCAGATGAGTTAAATCTGAAATTTTAAACCAGAAATTTGAATAAAACTTTGGAGAATTAGATAAGTGTTTGTAAATGGATAGGGATAAAAAAAATAAGGAAAATTTAAGATCCTGGGAGATTTTAAATTGTTTTACAAGAAGTGTGAATTATATGTTTAAATGAATTTCAAAGTGGAAATATTTAGAAATTGTTTTATAGTTTTGAACTCACTTCGATCGCTGGAAAATAGATTCCGATAATGAGAGCTGCATCATCAGTATTCATTTTCGAGTTGTAAGTGACGAATTACTACTTGAGATACTGTTTGAATTTGTTTTGGGAAAGACAAGTTGTGTTGAATTTCAAAAATGGGATTTATAATAAAGAATGAATAAAGAAAGTTTGAAATAGAAATTGAATATAGAAATTCAAAGGGAGTTTGAATATATGAAATTCAATGGAATTGAAATAGAAATTGAATATAGAAATTCAAAGGGAGTTTGAATATATGAAATTCAATGGAATTGAAGTAGAACTGAATATAGAAATTCAAAGGGAGTTTGAATATATGAAATTCAATGGAAGTGATATAGAATTTGAATATAGAAATTCAAATGGAATTTGAATATAGAAACTCAAATGGAATTCAAATATGGAATTTTTATATAGAAAGTATAAAGGAATTCAAATATAGGATTTGAATATATAGAATTTGAATATAGAATTCAAATGGAATTTAAACTATAGAATTTGAATAGAATTTGATATATAGATTTGAATAATAGAAGTGTTATAAAATTTGAATTAAAATTGAATAGAATTAACTAAGTCGAAGAGGAATTAGTTAATCGAGTTTTGAATTTGAAGTTGAACTTTGAAAGGTGAATTGGATTTGTAAATGGATAGTCGAAATCGAATACAGAACTTAAATTTGAAATTTGGATTCAAATTAGTTAATAAGCAAGTTAAAATATATTTGAACATGTCATGTTCAAATATAAAAGTGAAATAGACTAAAGAGTTAATTAACAAATTAATTAACGAATTGAGTTAAAACGATCAAGTATAGTTAAACTAGATTGGGCAGGTATAAATATACATGAGATAGGTATGGATAAGGTATGAAGGTATATAAATAGAATGCTCGACGAAAAGGTATGTATTTAATTCATATATGAGATTTTATGCGCCGTATCGGCTAGCCACTTGGTTTTTTCTTTTGGATTGGTGAGAGCCATGGGAGGCTATTTGAAATATCCCGATGCTCCTGATACAAAGGAGGTTATGGCGAATTTTTCCGGGAATTTAAGGAGTTAGAATTTTTTTAAGATAATTTGATAGTTTGAAATCAATGTATCGATATATATAGAAGTCGATAAGGAAACGAACTTAGAAATAGAATAGTAAAATCAAAAAGGAAGATTAAGAATAAAATCTAGTAAGAATAGAAAGAGGAAGAGTATACGTGTTTAAAAGTGAATAAATAGTTGTATGGTATTGATTATTCGAGTAAGTAATCATATCTGTTTTGATGTTACAAATGTTATTCAGTCAAGGTCTGAGAGGTAGTATTACCCCAACTTGATTGATTTCATTATTAACAAATAAATAGTAAGATTTCAGGCTCGAAGATCAATGTTGGATAAGAGTTAGTTGAATATAGTATTTGGATTGTCGTAACGATGTTTTACACAACATCTGTTTTAACCCAAATAAGTGTAAGCTTGGAAATATAATAAAGAATATTTCCTAAGTATAGAAATAAACGAGATCGGAAAAGAGATAAGTAATTGGAATATTTTCCAATTATAAATAGCATATATTTTCTAAAGTTTAGAAAATAAAGGAAGGCGATATTCGGAAATGTTTTCCAAATAACGTAAAAGGCCAATATGGTTATTGAAAATATTTGGTTAACAAATATTGATAAAGAAATAGAGAAGTGATTTAACTAATGGAATATTAATTAAGGGCTCAGTGACATGTTCAAAAGGAAAATTTGATTTTTGGAAAGAGTAAACTGTTTAAAAACTCCCAGAGAAAGACTGTTTGAATTAAAAAGAAAAATTGAATTAAAGTAAAGCCAATAAAGTGGTAACTGAGATTGAATTAAAATGATATCAAGAAAAATTGGATTGCGAGATTCAAATTTGAAGTGTAATGTGATAATCAAGTTAAAAGTTGGGAATCGAGAAGAAACTCGAGTTGAAATGATATTTGGCTCGGATATAAGCGAATGGTTGTGTCATGGATAAAAGCAGACTGGAATTTGATTGGGATGACCCTGATATCCGCTGAATTGATAACAGGTGGAAAGGATATAATGATATGCTGACAAAAGGTACAAGTTTATATTTCTATTGGATATAAGATTTATGAGCCGAACTGGCAAGCCGCTTGGCTGTTTGATTTTATTTTGGGATGGAGATGGCCCAGAGAGGCGAGTTGGAGTTTGACCTATTGACCGGTACAAAGGGGGTGCTGGCGAAATTTTTCGAAAGTTAAGGCATTAGAAAATTTTCAGGATTTTTGGAAATTTTTGTTGATAAGAATTAATTAATAATTTAAATGAAATTAAATTGGTACAGTTGAAAGGGAAGTTAAGAAGTGAACAAATAAGCTCTAACCAGTAGATAGGATCGTCCTCTACCTTAGCAATTTCGAGGACGAAATTATTTTAAGTGGGGAAGAATGTAATGACCCGCATTGGCAGAGGTATTATAATTAATTTATTTAATTATATAAATAGTGATATAGTGAATTAAATGGTGGTTTAATTAAATAATGGTGAATATTTAATTAAAATAATTAATTAAATAATATATTTAATTCTGAAATAATCAGAATTGGCTGAAATGGCAATATGGTGTGAACTGGATCATCTGTGATATTTAATTCAGGTTGGAATTGAATTTGAATAATGAGTATATTATATAAACGACAGTTTGAACGTATAATTATATTATAATTAAAATTGAGCTTGAAATGGCGCTGTAGTTCGTAAATTGGCGATTTGAACTTCAACTGGATAAGCCGGATTTCTGTGAAACAAGAAACGTGTGGAGCTGGTGGAGTATATCTTTCTAGTGGAAGAGAAAAATCGGGATTTGTCGTGTAGATTTTGATTTACGTCCAAATCAAATTTTAGAAAAGACGCTGTGGAATTCCTTTATAATTTATAAAGGAATTATTTATATTTTAAAAAGGAATTTGAATATAAATCGAATATCGGGTTGACCCAGAAGTGAATACCAAGTTAGAAATTCATATAGGAATATTCTAGAGCTGTATGATATTCCACTGTGAATATATACGATAATATTTATTTATAAATATTTAATTTAATTATATTTAAATATATTTATATATTTAAATGGGTTATTTAGGGCTTTGAAAATAGCCACTTTTGCAAACGAAGTCGGAATTCGACGAAACTAACTTTGTTGGATCCAAAATGTCAAAAAGTTGTTAGATTTCCAGTTTCGTGATTTTTGGGGTCACTGTGTGGCCGTACGGATTTTTAGAGCGGAAAACAGTCAGTATTTTGACAGTTAAAAATACACTGTGTGAGCATACGGAGTCGGAATTCGATGAAACCAGTTTCGTTGGGACCGTAATGTCGAACTGAAGGTGCATGTCCAGTTTGGTGATTTTTGGTTATCGTGGGTGATCACACGTATTTTTAAGGACCAGAGACAAAACGAAAATCAAGAAAATAAAATATAAAAATCAAAATAAAAATATCTCCCTCATTTTCTCTGATCACAAACAGGCCACGCATCATGTGTTTACAGCCACAAAAGCTACCTACTCAACAAAAGCATAAATACCGTATAAAATCACAAACACAGTGGAAACCAAAACATAGAAAATCAAAATAAAACTCAAAAAAAACTCCTAAAGTTGAAAGACATATGTATGGAGAATCAGTAGGAGTTTCTCTTCACACTGGTATCCATTTTGTAGTGTTCGACGCAGGGGTTAGTTCGCTGGTTTTTACACAGCGCGAAAAGGGTTAGGCGATTCTCGAAATTGATGGATTTATCCAACTTTTTGAGATTGTTTTGGAATTAACGAGGTGATTCCGCGCCTGGATGCCAAGTTTTGAAGGATTCAAAGCATAAAAATTTCGGTACTGGTATAGTACCAGTCGACGTCGCGGTAAGATAATGATGAGGTCGAGCCATTCTTTGTGATGATGGGAAGGAGGAGGTGCCGAAGAGATAAACGCTGGTGATCTTGGTTTTGATTCTGATTGAGTGGAGATGGAGGTATGGATCGAAGAAGGTGGACTAATGGTGGAGTGTATGTACTGGAAGCCTGATGTAGAAATTGGGGAAGAGGGATTTATCTGGGTACGGGACGGTTTGAGGGACATTGGGCCAATGTAAATTATGGTGAGGCCCATTATTTAAATATATATGTTTAATAAAATTCGAATAAGTATACCAATTTGTAAATTGAATATCTTCTGCATATGGTATCAGATTGACGAACCGTAAGTTGCATTGGGATCATATGGACGGACACTACACGACCGAACTGATTGGAAGTCCATCAGAGCTCGTTACAATTTATAGCGGAATAAATGTTCCGTCTGAATCAAATCGAGCGATGGTTATCATTATCAACGATGATCGTCCAATGTGAGTAAATCTCACTAACGCTGAACAGTTTATAATTTCATGTTGTATTTTTAGAACTGTTAAATATTGATTGATTGATTGTGTATTGACTGTTTGATTGAACTACTAGTCAGTTAGTTGGATTTCTATATTGATTTTGTTTAACAGAATATATCATATGGAACTGAAAGTGATGTTGATTTTATATTGTATAACATCTGTGGATGCACGAAAACAGGTTGGAGGAATCCGACTAGATTCCCCAACATTTATTTACTGTTTTCATATATTGTGATATATGATGTGATGCATATCTGTTATGGGTTATGTGTGTTAGAATGATGTTGATCATTGTTATTCGATATTTTAAATATCATAAAAGACCCGGGGATGCAAAAAGAATTATTTCAATGTATATTGAAAAAAAGGGATTTTATAAAATCAATAGATTTTATAAAAAGGAAATATTTCGAAAGTAAATAAAAGGAAATTGTTTATAAAACGAATAGATTTTTATAAAAGGGAAAAATGTTGATAAAACGAATAAAATAAAATAAAGGAGCTAATCGAATGTAGTTTATTCGAATAGAATAAAGGAGTTATTCGAATATAGTTTATTCGAATAGAATAAAGGAGTTAATCGAATCTATAGTTTTATTCAAATGGAATAAAGGAGTTAATCGAATATAGTTTATTCGAATAGAATAAAGGAGTTAATCGAATATATAGTTTATTCAAATAGAATCAAAAGAGTTATCGAATATAGTTTATTCGATAGGAGTTAACTGAACAGAGTTAAAGTTAAACCAAAAGAGTTAAGTGAATGGAATAAATTGAATAGAGTTATCGAATATACCTTATCGAAGGAAAGAATTATCGAATAGAAAAGATTTGAAAGAGAGTTACGTAAGGAAGTTTGTTAAAGAATTAGAAGGGTGAACTTTGTCTATTTCAAGGTTAGAAACGTTGTTCAGTTGAGGTCTGAGAGGTAGTATTAACCCAACTTGATTGACTTCATTTTTAACTAAGGAATGGTTAAGGTTCGATAGTAAAGGATGGTTAAATGAATTTAGTAATTAAAGGAAATGGTTTGAGTTGGCTTCGCGATAGTTTGTTCAAACATCTGTCTAAGTCCAATGAAGAAGCTTTGGAAATGTTTTCCAAGTAAGAAACCAGAAATGTTTTATAATAAAGAAAACAAGAAATGGAAATGTTTTCCATTGTTAATAATGTATATTTTCCAAATTTAGAAAATAAGAAATATTGAATATAGGGAAACAGGAGATAAGTAAATTAGTGAAATAAAGAGATAAATGTTGAATGATGTTTGATCGATATAAATTTCCATTTGGAAATAATATCGTTGTTTGCACACCTGTTTTTCTTCGATAGTTAAATCACAGACTATCGAAGTTTTGACCATTTTAACGTTGTTAATATGGAGAGACCGGTTGGATTATTATCCAAAGAACCACTCTGTATTGGCATAATCGTTGCGAATCATATATGCCAAAGGAAATTGAAGATGGAGTTATGCAAGGGCTATCCTGTTTACAGAATAGTTCCTTCGGTTCATCGTGTTCCTGGATGACTTGTATGGACGGATGTCTGAAAGAGTATTTCCAGACGATCACGTATATTGATTTCTCCAACCGTACCAAGAGTGGAAGGGGAGAAGGAAACTTCTTTTAGCTAATACATAATGTATGGTTAAGGACGTCAATCGATGATTTGATGGATTTGACGATGTGGCATTCAAAGTGAATCTGATGTGATGATAAGCGTAGCTTCTAGCCTCACATCCGGTAAATGACAGAAATCGGGCAGGCAGCATTGCTAAGTCGGTCACACCAAAGTAGGGTGTATAATCACCTGATCTAGAGTTTCATTTATTTCTAAAAATCTATTGTTGACGTTGTCCCATTCGGGAAACGGTTGCTGATCCCAACCGTTGGTGATATACATTCGATACACTCAAGCGAAAGGAGTGGTCGGTCATGTGTGGCCGGGTTGCAAGATGTTCTTGTTGAACCCAGTGTATTCCTCTCTAGAGGTACACTAGCGAAAGGTGGTTCCGTACCTCGTCATAGTTGGAAATCCATTACCCAATACGTGCCTGTGGTTTTGATTGTATACTATATATGTAGAACGTGAGATGAAAGCGTTTCTACTAGATGATTATTATATTATGATTGGTAGACATTATTATAATATAAAAAGGGTTTTGATATAAAGATATTTGGATTCTCATAAGGGAAAAACCCGTTCCGTTATACGGCGTGGTCTTATGAGATATCGATTACCTGCTTGAACTGTTTTAAACTGTTTTACTCACACCAGTCCCATGAATGACCCGGAGTTTATTTGTTTGTTTCCCTAAACTCTTGGGTGCCTAAATTTGTACGGGCAGTCAAGTAGTCGTGATTTACAGATATACTTTAAGAGCTGGAGCAGGAGGCTTCAGGATCATATAGCTATAGTTATTTCCGCTGTGTTGTAAGTGTTGTACTTTGATAATGATGTATATTCAAGTACATATGTGTATTTCAAAGTTATGTTACATATATTATATGTTATTCGTTCCGCTGTGAGATTCGTGTTACTCTGATGTTGTGTTCTTCTTCTTCTTCTATTCTAAGTTTCTATCTTATCTTTCCTCACCCTCTAATTTCTTTCATTAATGACCGGTATTTTTCGACGTTTGGTTAGTCATCATTGAGTTTATGGCGATAACCAAAGTCGACAAAATCCCGGGTCATTACAGTATGTTACGGTGGTAAACAGTTGAGAGTTCACGAGAAGAACTACCCTACCCATGATTTAGAGTTGGCTACTATAGTATTTGCGCTTAAAACTTGGCGGCATTATCTGCTTGTAGAGAGGTTCGAGTTATACACGGACCATAAGTCGCTCAAGTATATGTCCTCGCAGAAGGATCTCAAATTAAGACCCAGAGATAGGCCTCTACTTGGACAAAAGATGACTAGAGAAACTTCAAAAAAGATTGATCTTATTTGCAGACGCATGAAGATAGCTCAGGACAGGCAGAAGTCATACGCTGATAAGAGAAGGACCGATATTGAGTTTGAGGTGGGAGACATGGTTTTCATCAAAGTATCCCCTCCGAGGAATGTGGTTCCCTTTGGATCTGTAGGGAAGTAGGCGCCAAGGTTCATAGGGCCATTTCCCATAATAGAAAGGATAGGTCAAATGGCCTATAGAGTACCAGAGAGATTGGCGGGTGTTCATGATCTTTTCCACGTTCCTCATTTGCGGATGTGTCCGCACGATACGGCAGAGGTAGTTGAGCTAAGCATGCTTGAGGAAGCAGAGGTAGAATAGGAGGCGACAGTTAGACGAGTTCCTACCCGTATTCTTGGATTAGAGGTTAAGAACCTACGCAATCGAGAGGTCAAGTTGATAAAAGTTCAATGAGTAGATGACCGCGAAGATGCCACTTGGGAGACTGAAGACAAGATTCGTGCTGTAACAACCCGTATTTTTCGATAACGTGTTAAGACGAGAATCAAGGCAGAATTTAATTTTAAATTCTGAATCAAGTAAAACGGGCTATGCCATTGCGTTCGTCTCGGAAAAATACGCGAAATAGAGTCTGAGTTTTCCAGAATCGGAGTCCGTATGACCAAGATATGGCCTCGCGAAGTTTCACGAAAAATTCCCAAATTAAAGTATACTTAATTAAGTGAAATGGGTTGCGCAGAGAAATATATATATTGATATATATATATATATATATAATTGAAAATTAAATAAATAAATATGCAAAAATGTTCAAAACAGCGAATTGGGAGAGGGGAATAACCGAACCGGCCGATTTTTGAGGTCGACCCAAGCCTGCTGGGTCGACTAGGGGTTAATCCAGGGTGTTTGGCTGTCAACCCGTGGGCCGATTCGCTCAAATGCAGATTTTGCATTTGGATGGTTCTCATGGTTCATCTTTAATCTAAAGTCCCTAGATGGTTCCTACACTTGACTTCTTCCCCAAGACATGCTTTGATGGCTTAGATTGAATCTAGGTTTAATCCTATGGCCTAAAACACTTGCCTAATCTATAAATAAGACCCTAACCTATCCTAAATCCTCATTATTCATTCATGCAACTAAACTATGGCAAAATTTTACCTCTCATGGCCTCCACTCTCTTCATAAAATTTCTAAATGGTTTCTATGAGAGATTTTCCATGCATACAAGTGTTTTCAAGCTTGTATGAGTGTCATTAGCTTGCATTCAAGTCAAGTTTCTATCTTTGCATCATAAAGCAAGGGTTTTGATCATTTTGGCTCAAGTGTTTTTATGTTAGAGCTTGCATTTTGGGTCTATTTGATTGCATAAGAGCTTTGTCATATCTTTTGTGCCTTCATAGCAATGTAAGCCCTTTCCCTACTCTTAGATATTAACTATGAAGTTAAATGTTCATGTTGCAAGTTTGGGTTTGATCATTGAGTATGATACATGCTATCATGTCATGCAAGTTTATGAAGTCATCATCTTGATCTTGTGAGCTAAAAGCTACAACCTTTATGTTGAAATGTTGCATTAGGCAACATGAGAACCCTCATAACCTTTATGTCAACTTGCATATGAAGTCATAACCCTTATATGATGATATATGCGAGTTACTAGTCATCATTCCATATCTTTTGTCACCATGATTCGCTTATGTGCCAAGTTTGGGTTTATGCATGTTTTTGAGGCTTAAGAATGTAACATGCAAGTTAATGAACACATTTGTGCCTCATTTGCCACCATGATTAACTTGTGGCTTAATATCCATTTTTGTCATGCCTTTGCCAAGTCTCTTCTTTTAATCCATTACGTTGTCGCGAACGTATATGCGAGTTTAAAAGCATTGGGTTATGTTATGGGTAATTTCTAATGACATGAAAATACAACTTGAAAACATGACTTGAAATATAACATGGAAGTTGACATGTAAGTATGCATAAAAACATAAGCTTGGGAATTTACCTATTAAGTTAGGTCTACCCTTTGGGAATTTACCTATAAGTTAGGTCTACCCAAATGCTTGAAAACTTGTAACATGTTTTGGGAAACATGATGGACATGACACTTAGATAATATAAGTGTGGCCAACTCGAGGTTGGGTTGAGTTTGCAACGTAAAACTACCCGGAACCGACCGGCCTAACTAGTAGTTGCAAACAATAGGACCCAATGTGAGAAGTTGGTCATGTTGTGCTTGAACCCGAGGTTAGACCAAGTTGTGGTGTAAAGCTACCCGGAACTGACCGGCTTAACTAGTAACCACAACAATGTCTAATGTGAGAGGTGAAGGTGCATTAAGTAATTAATGCCACATGATAGGGTTAAGTTAATTTGATTAATGACTCTTAACCAAATATGACATGGACAAATGGGTTAAGTAATTTGATTAGGCTAATGATACTTAACAAAACATGACAAGGTTGGGTAGGTTAAGTAACTTGATTTGCCTAATGACACTTAACCATTTTTATATGACTAGTGGATGGGGTTAAGTTAACCAACACTTAATCAATCCAACGCGATAACTTGGTAAGGTTAAGTAAGTTTTCTTAATGACGCTTTACCGAAAAATACGGTTAACGAATGGGGTTAAGATTAGACTCAACTAGTCTAAACATGGAAATCGGATGGGGTTAAGTTAGCCTAGACTTAATTAATCCCACTTGGTAGTTTAATGGGGTTAAGTTAAACACTTAACTAATCTAAACATGATGAATTGATGTGGTTAAGTGACCTATACTTAACCAATCTAACTCGTGAATTTATTGAGGTTAAGTTAACCTATACTTAACCGATCTAACGTGAAAACATGATAAGGCTAAGTCACGAATCGCTTGAATACACTTGACCGATTTGGCTGAGTAAATTGATAGGGTCAAGTTAATATATACTTAACCAATCTAGAATGATAATTGGACGAGGTTAAGTCGGGAATTGCTTAATACATACTTAACCAACGTGAGCATTGTTTGTAGGGTTAAGTCTTGGACTTGGATACTTAGCCAATTTTGACATGATTTGAAGACGGGTTAAGTCTTGGACTTGGATACTTAGCCAATTTTGACATGATTGGTAGACGGGTTAAGTCATGAACTTAAGTGACACTTAATCCATTATGTAAACCCTAGTTCTAAGGATAGGGGATAACCGTAGTTAACAAGGATAACGGGAATAAGGCTAAGTGGTAAACCTTAGTTGAGGAATAACTAAGTAATGATTCTTAGTCTAGGAAATTTAGACCAGTTCATAGATAGATGAGTAACCTGATACGGTAGGTCATCGTTTAAGTATACGAGTAAGAGCAAGTATCTGATTTAGATAAAGGCTCCAGCGAACTGGGTAACGAAGCAGCGGCTTCGGGGAACGTGAGGGTATTCTTGGTATCCCTCTATGAGCTGCCAGGTGATTATACTAGGCTCATGAGAGGTTAAGGTCTGCGTTAGAAGAACCAAGAGTATGCCTTGGTTGCTATGCGAGCGACCTAAAGACGGGGATGGATAGGGGATAGTCGACGATACACGGTCGTACCCTAGATAGCATTTCGTCAGACTACCTACCATCTTTGGTCAAGCGTGTACGTACGGAAAGGCAGAGAACACCCAATAGACCATAATTGCTATCTAATTATGGTTGCGGTAAGGCTAGGATTGTGGGTTGGCCAGTAGTGTGTTCTCATACAGGATTTATCCTGTCTTGTCTTTCACTAGTTGAGGGAGGGGTCGCGTGGGACCATAGCCACGTATAGAAAAACAGACCTTAGCATCTGCATCGGCAGATAAATCGAAAGCTCCCGACTGAGTCCTGTATTTCTCGATCTGCCCTGTGACAGGACTCGGATGGCACGATGTGATACATGTGCATACAGTCATGGAAAACGATTCACGATGAATGCGTGGGAAAAAGGGCGCGGTTGACGGTTAGCGTAAATCCCAGTGGCCCTGGGTGGTTGAACCAAAACCGAGATACGAAAACATGCAATAGGTAAGCGTAATCACTAGTTGCCCTAGGTAGCATAAGTCCTAGTTGTACAAACGATAATTCATGTTGGAAGACCCTAGCTAGGTTTAGGGTAACAGTCCAAACCGATCTTAAGGATCATGGAACTATGTTAAAGTAATGTAGAATCTCATGGGAAAGCCCGTATGGTCTACGGCAAGGGACTGAACATTTACATGGAATAAAACATACAAGTTGAGTAACCTATATATGCGATATATTAGGTTGACATGGACCATTACACGACTTTTGAGTGAGGGTCATTCTTGGTTAACACATGATACGGTGGGGATACTAGTACGGTAGGTGCAGAGCTAAAATGCAGGATAGATATCATAGGACATTATACGTGATAGATATCTTGGGGATATTATACTTGATAGAAACCTGACGATGTGGTACCTTGTTTTATCTTGACATCGTAATTTATCATGACACCTTAGTTTATCTGAGTTCAGTAGTTCATCCTGTTATTTTGATTTAGCTTATCTATCTTGTCATCATGCTTATGTTCATCTCAGTTTCTCATGTCAGTTAACTTTACTAGTTTTTATGCTAATAGTAGATAGGGCTTACTCAGTCTTTTTAACTGACCCGTTTTGTTTCGCCTCTTTTCTTCCGTTTCCCCCCCCCCCCAGGTTACAGGGAGGAAATACTGTTGTTTAGTTCGGACTTCTTCTGCTTGAAGGTCATCATGGATGGCTTGGACTTTTCTTGGCTAATGGCTAATTTACTGTTTTTACTTGGGGAATAATTTATGAAAATGTCTTTATGCTTCTTTACTATTGCAAGACAGGTTTTGATGTACTCTGATGTAAAAGGCTTTAGACCTTATTTATTCATGTTATGAAAGTTTGATTTTACTTCCGCTATTTTTATATGTTCTGTCTTGTGATATTTCTGTGCATGTTTACCAATAATGCCCCTCTAAAGCTAGTGCATTCCTTTGCGAGTGACCCTAGCGGAGGCGGGGTGTTACACGTGGTATCAGAGCATAAGGTTACCAGACTGGGCAAAAGTTTTTAAAGACCTTCTGAAAACTATTTGAAAATCGTTTACAAAGAAGCATTTTTTCAATAAAATTTTCTTTTAAAAGAAAAAGGCTATTCCCCAAAGGCCATTAGCACTATCCTTGTTTCCTTAATTGAATCTCTTCTCCTTTCTTTCCTCCATCTGTAGTCACAGCGATTTTAACTGCGACTAGTCTTTTCTATCTACGAAAGTGCTTTCCATGCGATGGAGGTGGTTTTCAAGAGACCAGTGGCCGCGTTATAAGAAAGGATAGTGAGAAAGAGGATAAAGGATACGAGCTTAAGGATGAGCAACTTGTTGGTATGGCTTAGTCCTCAAAGGAGGGAGAAAGATGAACAATGAAACCCATGACGAGAAAGTATCTTTGGTATGGTGAAACGGGACGGATAGTTAAGTATTGTGGGACAAGGACAAGATCATCGTTGTATACCCTCACTAGAGTACCTGAGTAGGGGGATAACATCCTTGTTGAAGATCTAGTTATTCTTTTCTATCATCCCGCCAAGACTTTGTTTTGATCCCCGCATCATTTAAGTCCGCTTCGGTAGTTGAGTCTCTGCACCTTAAGTACTAACGTAATAGAGAATCCCATTTTTGTCTCAAAGTCCTATTGGAGAATCAGTCCATTTATACATGACTTGTTTGGATTTGGGAATGTCTATGCCAAGTGTTGAGTTTGGAAATAATGCTTATGTTTATAAGCTATGGATGGATTCTAGGGATGAAGTGGTTATCCAGTAGGGGGTGCCACTCTCGGTTTTGATAGGAGGGTAGTTAGACCTTTTGACTAGCCTTGGTAATGCCCTCGAAGTATCGGGTAACCTTTTTGAGGTTCTGTCATGACTAGTTACTTAGAATCCCTTGATGCCTTTATTGGAAATTTGAAGCCCGATCGAGTGGTGTTCGCCAATAAGACGGATGGTTTACTTCATTTATGCATGGGTTATAGAGATCACCCTAGTAAGTGCGCATGATAACCTGATTGACATCTGTTTACTTTCAAGAGAAAGTTCTTCTACATGGAATGCCTTATAGTATATAAACGAGATCCAAGATTCACTAGTGAATTTTGGAAAGCTTGCATGAGATCATGAGTACGCAGTCATGTTTGCGCCAAGTATTCTAGAAAAAGGATAAGTGCAAGTGGAACGAGAGGCGACGAAGAAATGAGTTTCATCTCACGTTATGGAAGCAGGAAATAAGAAGCTACGAAATCGCGAAGTTAAAGGGCGGTCAAGGCACAATGGAAGTAAGCCCGAGGAAATGCGACTTTGAAGGTCAAAGACTAGATACGCGCATGATATCTCTTTTTGGGAGTATATCCTTGATCCCTGTTTCTGTAGAGCTTACTTGTAGGTTATCTTTTGTGGACATCCTCTCGGTCCTACTTTCTGTTACAAACCCCGTAAGGAGTTTGTCTTGTTTATCTTCTCGGCCCTGTTTCAGGGAATTCTAGGTAGAACCCTATGGATGTAAACATGTATTTGAAACATGTTATGATTGATATGGTTGCAAGTGGTTGCTCGTGGATGCGCGAATACACATTAGATACTAGCTCGACTCGGTCACATTTCATATTGCATATGCACGAGTATTTATACTTGTTTATGGATGAAATCGAATGTATTATCATGCGGTTGTTGCATATGAATGAATGATTGTGCACGCATATAGTAACTATATGACTAGGACTATTTGTATACATGTTGGATTCATGGCACTATACATATTTTGCATTAGAAAGATTATTCAGGCCTGATCATTAGCATTAGCTAAAGAACATGTACACACACGTTTTGCATATATTCATACAGCATTAGAAATCATCTAAGGACAATGGTTGCTTGTGGATGATGTTTTGAGTAGATGGATGATGGATGGTAGGATATGTTCTTCCTAACTTGGAGATTTCGGGGACGAAATCCTAAAAGGTGGGGAGAATGTAACAACCCGTATTTTTCGATAACGTGTTAAGACGAGAATCAAGGCAGAATTTAATTTTAAATTCTGAATCAAGTAAAACGGGCTATGCTATCGCGTTCGTCTCGGAAAAATACGCGAAATAGAGTCTGAGTTTTCGAGAATCGGAGTCCGTATGACCAAGATATGGCCTCGAGAAGTTTCACGAAAAATTCCCAAATTAAAGTATACTTAATTAAGTGAAATGGGTTGCGCAGAGAAATATATATATATTGATATATATATATATATATATAATTGAAAATTAAATAAATAAATATGCAAAAATGTTCAAAACAGCGAATTGGGAGAGGGGAATAACCGAACCGGCCGATTTTTGAGGTCGACCCAAGCCCGCTGGGTCGACTAGGGGTTAATCCAGGGTGTTTGGCTGTCAACCCGTGGGCCGATTCGCTCAAATGCAGATTTTGCATTTGGATGGTTCTCATGGTTCATCTTTAATCTAAAGGCCCTAGATGGTTCCTACACTTGACTTCTTCCCCAAGACATGCTTTGATGGCTTGGATTGAATCTAGGTTTAATCCTATGGCCTAAAACACTTGCCTAATCTATAAATAAGACCCTAACCTATCCTAAATCCTCATTATTCATTCATGCAACTAAACTATGGCAAAATTTTACCTCTCATGGCCTCCACTCTCTTCATAAAATTTCTAAATGGTTTCTATGAGAGATTTTCCATGCATACAAGTGTTTTCAAGCTTGTATGAGTGTCATTAGCTTGCATTCAAGTCAAGTTTCTATCTTTGCATCATAAAGCAAGGGTTTTGATCATTTTGGCTCAAGGGTTTTTATGTTAGTGCTTGCATTTTGGGTCTATTTGATTGCATAAGGGCTTTGTCATATCTTTTATGCCTTCATAGCAATGTAAGCCCTTTCCCTACTCTTAGATATTAACTATGAAGTTAAATGTTCATGTTGCAAGTTTGGGTTTGATCATTGAGTATGATACATGCTATCATGTCATGCAAGTTTATGAAGTCATTATCTTGATCTTGTGAGCTAAAAGCTACAACCTTTATGTTGAAATGTTGCATTAGGCAACATGAGAACCCTCATAACCTTTATGTCAACTTGCATATGAAGTCATAACCCTTATATGATGATATATGCGAGTTACTAGTCATCATTCCATATCTTTTGTCACCATGATTCGCTTATGTGCCAAGTTTGGGTTTATTCATGTTTTGAGGCTTAAGAATGTAACATGCAAGTTAATGAACACATTTGTGCCTCATTTGCCACCATGATTAACTTGTGGCTTAATATCCATTTTTGTCATGCCTTTGCCAAGTCTCTTCTTTTAATCCATTACGTTGTCGCGAACGTATATGCGAGTTTAACAGCGTTGGGTTATGTTATGGGTAATTTCTAATGACATGAAAATACAACTTGAAAACATGACTTGAAATATAACATGGAAGTTGACATGTAAGTATGCATAAAAACATAAGCTTGGGAATTTACCTATTAATTTAGGTCTGCCCTTTGGGAATTTACCTATTAAGTTAGGTCTACCCAAATGCTTGAAAACTTGTAACATGTTTTGGGAAACATGATGGACATGACACTTAGATAATATAAGTGTGGCCAACTCGAGGTTGGGTTGAGTTTGCAACGTAAAACTACCCGGAACCGACCGGCCTAACTAGTAGTTGCAAACAATAGGACCCAATGTGAGAAGTTGGTCATGTTGTGCTTGAACCCGAGGTTAGACCAAGTTGTGGTGTAAAGCTACCCGGAACCGACCGGCTTAACTAGTAACCACAACAAAGCCTAATGTGAGAGGTGAAGGTGCATTAAGTAATTAATGCCACATGATAGGGTTAAGTTAATTTGATTAATGACTCTTAACCAAATATGACATAGACAAATGGGTTAAGTAATTTGATTAGGCTAATGATACTTAACAAAACATGACAAGGTTGGGTAGGTTAAGTAACTTGATTTGCCTAATGACACTTAACCATTTTTATATGACTAGTGGATGGGGTTAAGTTAACCAACACTTAATCAATCCAACGCGATAACTTGGTAAGGTTAAGTAAGTTTTCTTAATGACGTTTAACCGAAAAATACGGTTAACGAATGGGGTTAAGATTAGACTCAACTAGTCTAAACATGGAAATCGGATGGGGTTAAGTTAGCCTAGACTTAATTAATCCCACTTGGTAGTTTAATGGGGTTAAGTTAAACACTTAACTAATCTAAACATGATGAATTGATGTGGTTAAGTGACCTATACTTAACCAATCTAACTCGTGAATTTATTGAGGTTAAGTTAACCTATACTTAACCGATCTAACGTGAAAACATGATAAGGCTAAGTCACGAATCGCTTGAATACACTTGACCGATTTGACTGAGTAAATTGATAGTGTCAAGTTAATATATACTTAACCAATCTAGAATGATAATTGGACGAGGTTAAGTCGTGAATTGCTTAATACATACTTAACCAACGTGAGCATGGTTTGTAGGGTTAAGTCTTGGACTTGGATACTTAGCCAATTTTGACATGATTTGAAGACGGGTTAAGTCTTGGACTTGGATACTTAGCCAATTTTGACATGATTGGTAGACGGGTTAAGTCATGAACTTAAGTGACACTTAATCCATTATGTAAACCCTAGTTCTGAGGATAGGGGATAACCGTAGTTAACAAGGATAACGGGAATAAGGCTAAGTGGTAAACCTTAGTTGAGGAATAACTAAGTAATGATTCTTAGTCAAGGAAATTTAGACCAGTTCATAGATAGATGAGTAACCTGATACGGTAGGTCATCGTTTAAGTATACGAGTAGGAGCAAGTATCTGATTTAGATAAAGGCTCCAGCGAACTGGGTAACGAAGCAGCGGCTTCGGGGAACGTGAGGGTATTCTTGGTATCCCTCTATGAGCTGCCAGGTGATTATACTAGGCTCATGAGAGGTTAAGGTCTGCGTTAGAAGAACCAAGAGTATGCCTTGGTTGCTATGCGAGCGACCTAAAGACGGGGATGGATAGGGGATAGTCGACGATACACGGTCGTACCCTAGATAGCATTTCGTCAGACTACCTACCATCTTTGGTCAAGCGTGTACGTACGGAAAGGCAGAGAACACCCAATAGACCATAATTGCTATATAATTATGGTTGCGGTAAGGCTAGGATTGTGGGTTGGCCAGTAGTGTGTTCTCATACAGGATTTATCCTGTCTTGTCTTTCACTAGTTGAGGGAGGGGTCGCGTGGGACCATAGCCACGTATAGAAAAACAGACCTTAGCATCTGCATCGGCAGATAAATCGAAAGCTCCCGACCGAGTCCTGTATTTCTCGATCTGCCCTGTGACAGGACTCGGATGGCACGATGTGATACATGTGCATACAGTCATGGAAAACGATTCATGATGAATGCGTGGGAAAAAGGGCGCGGTTGACGGTTAGCGTAAATCCCAGTGGCCCTGGGTGGTTGAACCAAAACCGAGATACGAAAACGTGCAATAGGTAAGCGTAAGCCCTAGTGGCCCTAGGTAGCATAAGTTCTAGTTGTACAAACGATAATTCATGTTGGAAGACCCTAGCTAGGTTTAGGGTAACAGTCCAAACCGATCTTAAGGATCATGGAACTATGTTAAAGTAATGTAGAATCTCATGGGAAAGCCCGTATGGTCTACGGCAAGGGACTGAACATTTACATGGAATAAAACATACAAGTTGAGTAACCTATATATGCGATATATTAGGTTGACATGGACCATTACACGACTTTTGAGTGAGGGTCATTCTTGGTTAACACATGATACGGTGGGGATACTAGTACGGTAGGTGCAGAGCTAAAATGCAGGATAGATATCATGGGACGTTATACGTGATAGATATCTTGGGGATATTATACTTGATAGAAACCTGATGATGTGATACCTTGTTTTATCTTGACATCGTAATTTATCATGACACCTTAGTTTATCTGAGTTCAGTAGTTCATCCTGTTATTTTGATTTAGCTTATCTATCTTGTCATCATGCTTATGTTCATCTCAGTTTCTCATGTCAGTTAACTTTACTAGTTTTTATGCTAATAGTAGATAGGGCTTACTCAGTCTTTTTGACTGACCCGTTTTGTTTCACCTCTTTTCTTCCGTTCCCCCCCCCCCCCCCAGGTTACAGGGAGGAAATACTGTTGTTTAGTTCGGACTTCTTCTACTTGAAGGTCATCATGGATGGCTTGGACTTTTCTTGGCTAATGGCTACTTTACTGTTTTTACTTGGGGAATAATTTATGAAAATGTCTTTATGCTTCTTTACTATTGCAAGACAGGTTTTGATGTACTCTGATGTAAAAGGCTTTAGACCTTATTTATTCATGTTATGAAAGTTTGATTTTACTTCCGCTATTTTTATATGTTCTGTCTTGTGATATTTCTGTGCATGTTTACCAATAATGCCCCTCTAAAGCTAGTGCATTTCTTTGCGAGTGACCCTAGCGGAGGCGGGGTGTTACACGTGCTTCGTACCCTTTTCTTTTCAAGCGTATGTTTTTAACTTCTTTTTCCAAAGATTTTGTTCATACTTTCTTCTGTCATTTGAATATATCCTATCAATCGAATCTTCGACCCTTAGGTAGAAAACCAATGGATGTAAACATGTGTTTGAGACATACCATGCTTGACGGATGCAAATGGATGCAAGTGTTTGCTAGTGGTCACTCATGGATGCATATACACACACACTAGGCACTAGATCGGCTCAGTCACTTACATATTGCACATGGATGTGTGTGCATTTTAAAAAAATTAGATGGAAATGGGCGTATCATCATATGGATTTTGCATTTGAACACATGGTTGTGCACACATATAAAGTTTACATGATATACTAGGATTGTTTGCATACATGTTGGATTCATGGCACTTACATACATTGCATCAAGGAGGTCGACTGAATCAGTAGACCATCTGATTTTTCGCACTAGCATAGGAACATATACACACACCTTTGCGTATGTTCATACAAGCATTAGATTCTTTTAAGGATAATAGATGCCTGTGATTGATGGATGAATGGATGGTTGACGGATGTTAGGATATACATTCCTCTTAACATGGAGATTTCGGGGACGAAATCCTTTAAGTAGGGGAGAATGTAACACCCCGAAATTTTAAAGAAAACCATAACAATAAACTAAGGGATGCTTAATTGAATATTGGGAATCAAGTAAAACAGACTATACAATTGCGTTCATCTCGGAATTCTTCTTAAGATAAACTCTAATTTGCATAAAATGGACATCGTTTGAGAATGTTATGAAGCTTAGAAGTTTGTATACATATAAGAGTTTTGTATACATACAAATCAACCCAGAAATTCAAAATCGGCGAAGCGGGGGAAATCTGGATCGACCCTTTGGGGATCGACCCAGGGGGGTGGGTTGACCCAGAGAGGGGTGGGTCGACCCCTGTAAGATCCGGGCGAATTCTTTTCTGTGAATCTGAACGTGAGCTTTTTCTGGGTTCGTTGGGTTTAGGCTATATATAGGACCTCATTTCTATTGTTTATACACGTCAAAAACAATGGAGACAACGATATGCTGCTCTAACTTGGATTAAACTAGCATATTCTCTTCAACAACAACTTATACGAATACAAGAATTTCTTCAACGGCTTCAGCCTAGTTTTTCTCTATTCTTTAGATCTTATCACTGTGAGTTCACGTTATTTTTAGATGTAAACATTTAACAAGTAATCCTGACATGTTTATAAATCTGGATCTAAACCTATGCCTATTAAGAATTTGATTTATACCTAAATAGATCTGCCATTACATGTATACTTGATCTACTGTTCAATTCTTGTATGCCTATTTCTGATATGCTTATTCCTTTTATCATATGACTATTCTGTTATTACGCCTATTTTCTATTCTCTTCTCTCCCTCTTTCCCATTTTATTTTTATAGCCTGGGCTACCTTGCAGACTAGGCTCATCGCTGAAATATGCGAATGAACGAAATTGGGAATGGTTGGGAAAGATAAATTGGGGAATATCTTGTATTATGAATCATGACTGGGATTTGGGGGCATAACATATAATGTGATGTATGACAAAAATTTGGGGCCCATCTTATACTGTGAATTATGACTTGGGATTCGGGGCATATAAACCCATAGGCTAAATTGATAGATTAAGAGGAACATGTTAATGAAACTGCAAGTAACTTGCGGTAACTTGCTGAAATGTTTAAATTGCTAAAATCTGTTGAAATTGAATATTGTAATTGGAAAATCTACGATGAACATGAGTATTTCCCAAATAGGATTATTAGGCAATAAAGATTGTCAACACAATTACGGTAATTAAGAAATTGGAAATAACGGCATGGGGGTGCGAGGTTAATTTCAACTTGTGGTAGAAGCCTGCTCAGAACCACCCGGTAAATCCAGCATCCACAAGTGGTCAACTTAGTGTGAGGGGTCTAGTGCATTAACATACATGAACATGGAATGATAATAAACCATTAATTTGTAATATGTTTAATATGATAGGATTGCTTAAACTTGTTAATCTGTAATCTGTTTAATCTGATAGGGTTGTATAAACATGTTAACACGTTAATCTGTAATCTGTTTAATATGATAGGGTTGTATAAACCTGCTAACTTGTAACGAAGATGTAAACAACCTGTTAACCTGCAATACTTAACCTGTTTAATTCGTGGGGGTTGTATAAACCGTTAAACTGTAACTTGTTAAATCTATGGGGTTAAGTAAATTTTTTTAATCCATGGGGGTTATATAAACCATTATACTGTAACTTGTTTGAATCTATGGGGGTTAAGTAAATCTGTGGGGGGTTATACAAACCCGTTAAACTTAACCTGTTTTATCTATTGGGGTTATGCAGGCTTGTTAATATGTTAGGCATAACCTGTCAAAATCCAAGTTAATTGGGGGCACAAGATCTATGGGTGTTGGCTTGTTTCATTTGTTGCGTTTGGGGCCCGTATCAGTCAGTAACCCATTTTGGTACTAGTCGTGGACCCGCATTAGGTATGGTTCAGGGCATGCTTACTGAGCTGATTGTAAGAGGGTCATGTGCGTGCATGGGTCCAGATTGATTGTGGATAATAAGCCACTATAACACCAGTAAATAGGTCTGTGTATGTCGGGGATTTGCCACTTTAGAAAGTAATACATCCTATTATGGGGCCGAAATAGGGTATTTGCGGGATAGGGAGGCAATCGATTAGGGTTAGTAATTAGGGTACATCAAGTACTAACTATTTAAGTGCCCATTGTCTCTGGTTGGGATAACACCCGTTATTTCTGTTGGGTACCTGTTATTTCTATTTGGGATAAAAACCATTACAAGAAATACACCTTGGTCTACCATTATGTTTCTGCTGGGATCATATCTGTTATACTAGTATTGGTGCAGAGAAAAGTATTTGAGAAGCGTGATATGTTCAGTTCATTCTACTTATTATGTTCATACCTGTTTTATGATAGTGTTATCTCTCATCTAGTTTATATACTAGTCATGATACTTTTACTTATTTATATTCTAAAAGTAACTGGACTCGTCAGACTTCATGTCTGACCTGTTTTGTTTCCTTTTCTCTCTCCCTTCCTTCCCCCCTCCCCAGGTTATCATAGCGGGAACGCTTAGGCTTGATTAGGGTTCTCTCTTTTGTTTATGTTGGATTTGGATTTGCTTCGATGTACCGCTTTGACTTCTTGTCTACTTGTTTATGGCTGCTTATGGGGACTATAACTTTTTACTTCTGTACTCTGATGGTTTTTAGTGCAAGACAAATGCTTTTATTTGATGTATTTTATTCCAGCATTTCAGTATGATGTTGTAACTGGATTTTGAGACCACGATGTTTTCTATTGGAAAATAAAGTTTTAAATTTCCGCTGCTATTTTATATATCCGTCTTTTTGAGATTTTGTTCTGTTTACCTATAACTCTTCACAAAACTTAATGCATTCTGTTAAAGAGTGAGATTAACGGATGTGGGGTGTTACAGGTCTCTGTCGCTGATAATACTCAATGGAATACCATGCAACCTTACTCTCTCGTGAGAATAAAAAGAAGCCAATCATGTTGCCATCCTTTTACTCTTAATTGGGAGGAAATAGGCGCTTTTCGTCAATCGGTCCACTATGACCCAAATGCTGGTGTTGCTCTTTCTTGACCTAGGAAATCCATCTACAAAAATCCGTTGAAATACTTTCCCATTACCATAAGCAAGGGTTGAGGTATTCCATCAGGCTTCTTTTGTTCTGCCTTACCCCTATGGAAAGTCATACATCTAGCTACAAACTCAACCATGTTCTTCTTAATGTCAGACCAACAGAAGACTAGCTTCATATTGCAATACAACTTGTCATTACCGCATGGATATTCATCCGAGAGTGATGAGTTTCTCCCAAAATTGTACCCATCAAATTATCTTTGTAGGGAACACACAACATACCATCTCTACGAAGCCATCTTATAGAAATCTTTAGTATAACTAAGGAGGTGTTTAGAATCTTCTCCTCTACCCAATCTATCCAAAATATCTGAAAGCTTGGGATCCTCTCTCTGTCTTGCTCCTTTCTGCTCTAATAAAGTTAGTTTCACCACCAAAGATGCCAACAATCCATGTGTGAAGTATGTAGATGTTTTAACATCGAAGGTGTCTACATACTCTAAGCTCTACCACTCAAAGAACAAAGGACTCAATGTCGCTCGTTGTCTTCTCAATGCATCAGCTACCTCGTACCCCTTGCCTAGGGTATACGAAATCTCAAAATCATATGACACCAAGAACACCAACCACCTTTGTTGCCTCAAATTGAGATCCCTCCAAGAGAATAAATATGTGAATGACTTATAATCAGTAAAGAGCTCGAACCTTTCTCCTAGTAGGTAGTGCCTCCAAGACTTAAGTAAAAATACTATGGTGGCTAACTCCAAATCATGCATAGGGTAATTTCTCTGATGAGCTTTTAGCTGTCTACTACCATGGCACACTACTATACCCTCTTACATTATTGCACCTAGACCCTTCCCGCAAGCGTCAGTATAAACTGCAAACATCTTAGATCCATCAGGTAATGTCAAAACTGGTGCACTAGTAAGAGCGTTCTTCAGCCTACAGAAAGCATCCTTACAATCTATATCCCAAGAAAAAGCTAGAATCTTCTTATTTAGTTGGGTTAATAGTGTTGAGAACTGTGTGAAGTCCTTAATGAACTTTCTATAGTTACACGCTAAGCCAAGAAAACTCCTCACCTCAGTTGCGTTCTGGGGGTCCTCCAGTCCTATACTGCTATTATCTTGGCAGGATCAACCGCCATCCCATCCTCAGAGACCATATGCCACCAAGAAATGCACATAATTCCTCGAAAGGTGACATCTGAGAAATTTTGCGTTCAACTTGTGAGCTCATAGAGTATTGAGAACCTCTTCTAAATGCAAAGCATGCTCATCCTCATTTCTTGAGAAGATCAAGGTCTCATCCAAAAAAAACACAGCAAACTTATTCAAAATGTATCTGAAGATTGTGCTCATCTGATCCACAAAATATGTTGATGCATTGGTTAGCCCAAAAGGTATAACCAACCACTCGAAGAAGCCATCACGAGTGTAATGACCCAGGTTTTCGCGATCCTGAGTAACCGACATAAACTAAATGTCGACTATTCAAGCATCGGAAATACCGGATAGTTAATGAAAGAAAATAGAGGGTGAGAATAGATAAGATAGAAACTTAGAATAGAAGAAGAAGAACATACAACATCAGATTAACACGAATCTCACAGCGGAACGAACAACATATAATAGATAATATATCTTTGAAACAAAATCAGTATATGTATACAGTAACATTATCAGAGTACAACACTTACAACACAGCGGAATAAACAATAGCTATATAATCCTAAAGCCTCCTGCTCCAAGCTCTCCAAGTATATCCATAAAATCCTGACTACTTGACTGCCCATACATAGTTGGGCACCCAAGAGTTTAGGGAAAACAAAGCAAAATAAACTACGGGCTAGTCATAGGACTGGTATGAGTATACAATTTAGAACAATTTGAGAAAATAAACGATATCTCATAAGAGCACGCCGTATAACACGGAACTGGTTTTTCCCTTATGAGAATCCAAACCGCTTGATTTAACATTTCAAAAATCTTTTTGAATGAAATGATAAACTTTATATCAAAACTCTTTTGATATTATAATTGTGTCTATCAATCACAATATAATAATCATCCAGCAGAACGCTTTCATCTCACGTTCCACGTACATAATATATAATCAAAAACCGCAGGCACTTATTGGTTAATGAATTCCAACTGGCAAGGTATGGGACCACCTTCCGACAATGTATCTCTAGAGAGGAATACACCGGGTTCAACAAGAACATCTTGTCACCCACGCTAAACATGACCGGTCACTCATTTCGCTTAAGTGTACCGAATGTATTATCACCAACGGTTGGGATCAACAACTATTTCCCGAAAGGGACAACATCGAAATAGATTACAAGTAAATGAAATTTCTCTAGATCAGGTGACAATACACCCTAATTGGCAGCTTACTACTTAGTCATGCGACCTACCCGATTTTATACCATTTCCGGTTGTGAGGCTAGAGGCCAAAATGTATCCTTTACAAACCACATCTTCATTCACTTTGAATGTCACATTGTCATACCCGCTAAATCACAAATTGATTTCTCTAAACATATCATGGGTAAACAGCTAAGAGAAACGAATTCCTCCGCCACCAAACGTAAATACGTTTGAAGAGATCAACTTACGCGATCTATTAAATATACACTGTCAGACAATCTTCCATACAGGTCGCCTTGGGACAGGACATACCGAAGGCACTATTCTGTAAACAGGACAGCCCTTGCATGACTCCATCTTCAATTATCTTCATCATATTTGATCATAATGCTAACACTTATATAGAGTGGTTTTTAGATAATGAATATGATCCTTGTCTCTCCGTATTGACGACGGAAAAATGGTCAAGAACTTTGATAGTCAGTGATTTAACTATCAAAGAAAAACATGTGTGTAAACGATGATATTATTTCCAGATGGAAATTCTATCGATCAATCATCAATCAACATTTATTCGTTTCCCCATTTCTCGTTTTAAAATATTCATCAAATCCATATTTTCTAATTTTAGAAAATATACGCTATTAACTTTGGAAAACGTTTCCAATTCTCATTCACGCATCACTATCTTTTCACATATATCAGTTTCTAACTGTAACTAGTAAGAAAACAATCCCCTACGTATTAACCCCGAAGGCCGAAACCAACATCAGATCGATGCCCAGAAAGCCATTCAACTCAACTACTTTCCAGTCAGTTTCTAATTTTAGTAATTCAATTTAAATTCCTAATTCAAAACCCCAAATTCCCTTATAATATTTTATTTGCAAAATATTTACTTTAATCTTTTTTCACATAGAATGTGAATGATATTTCTTACATAATCAAAACAGTTTGATTCCTTGTTTAAAATCAATATCTCAAACCCAAATTCTTTTTATAGTTTTATTTGTAGAATTTTTCATATAAATCTCCTTTTTATTTCTAACGCTTAAATCTCATTTATAGTTCCCTTTATATAATTCTATTTATTCTATATAAACCCTTTTATATAATTATATTCATTTTATTTAAATACTTTTATATAATTCTATTCATTTTATATAACTATTTCATTTTCAATAATAACTTTGAAAATTTCCTTTATACATTCCAGTAATTCATATGGTATTTAAAATACCAAATAACATGACCAGTGTCACCATAATCAATCACAGATTTTACATCACATCATATATCACAATATATGAAAAACAAACAGTATTATAAATATTGAGGAATCTAGTTGGATCCCTCCAACCTGTTTCCCTACGTTCACAGATGTTAAACAATATAAATAACATCGATTTCATTTCAATATGAAATATTCTGATAAATAGAATCAATATTTGATTAACGCTTTATATATATATCGTTATCTATAATATCAACCAATACATCAGCAATTCAACCAAACAATCAACATACAGCAATCAATCATCATTTGTCAATACTAGATTTTATTTATAAAAATATGAATTGTACAGAGTTAGGGAGGTTTACTCACATTGGACAGTTATTGTTAAATAACGATTAACGATCTTTGATTCAGACAGATGTTTTATTTTGTAATAAATCGTAATGAGCTCCAATTCACTCGGAATCAGTTCCATTGTGTAGGCGTAGTCCCTACGATCCCAACGGATCCGACAGTTCGAAAAACTGATTATGTATAAATGAGATATTTGAATTAAAAGTTTGATGAATTAATTAGACTAATATAATCTAAATATAATTTCATTTGGGCTTTACCAATATCCGGCCCACATCAAAAATCCAACCCGCCCCCAAATGCTTCTTCATCCACGATGGATACACACGCTCTAGATTTTTCAAATGGCAAATCTTGTGACTTGGCTTCCTTCATGCGAATTTATCTCTTCACCATTTCAAAAATTGAAACCACCATAATCATTCTCCTCGAACCGGTCTTAATCTCCTTCCCAAAATATTTTACTCGACATCAATATTCAGCTGTGTCCAACAGCAGCTTTCATTGCACTATTAAAGAGGAGTGCATCAAAAATCATTACGAGAATTTCAATAAAAATCATCACAACTCCTCTCAACAAAAACTTTATCAAATCCCCATCACTGAAATGTACCTCGTACAAAACCGTACCCTCCCATACCCAAAAGGTCAAACTCGAGGCTGCCATCAACCACACGTCTTCAGGCCATCGCACATTGTTCCTGTACCACTCGCTACATGAACTAATACGGAATCTCCCAATTCTTTGCAAACACACTCTATTTGACCACACAAACCTAGAAACAATGCCGAAAACTTGACTTGATGCTTCTATAACTCTCGAACAGGAATCCTAGGCTATGCTGGAAAATATAGCAACAGCTACATATGAATCACACTCCATAAAACTAGTACAAACATGAAGAGAAACTTTAGGCGAACCCAAATGTACAACTTTCATGATTTACAGATTTTTATTCGAATTATAATTGAATTTCAAAGCCATGATTTATTGAGTTGTGACAGAAAAAAATGCGGCGCATTTCTCTATTGACCAGAGGAGCAGAGAATTAGGTTTTGCGGTGGTGGCATTTATAGTGTAAGTATATTATTTTTATATTCATTACTTTATTAATTTATATTGAACAGCTACTTGTATTGGTCTTCTAAAAATTCTTATGATCGCGTACAATACCCAAAAATCACAAAAATGGACAGGCAGCTACAGTTTGACATTACAAACCCAACGAAACTTGTTTCGTCAATTTTCGAATCCGTTTGCTCACACAGCGTATTTTTAAAGCCAAATTACTGTTTGTTTTCAAATAAAAAATCCCGCACGGCCACATACTGGCTTCAAAAATCACGAAAATTGAAATCTAACAATAATTTAATATTTCGGATCCAACAAAATTAATTTCATTGAAAACGGTGGTCGTTTGCAAAACTGGCTATTTTTAATGCTCTAAATAAATCCATTTAAATATAAATATGTTTAAAAATAATTAAGTTAAATATTTATAAATAAATATTATCATATATATATTCACATACGGTATCATATAACCCAAAATAAATATATTAGGATTTATAACTCAACATTTCAAAATTCCAGATTATATCGATATTCAATTTATATTAAAATCCATTTATAATATAAATAAATCGATATTAATTATAAAGGAATTCCATAGCGACTTTTTGAAAATTTAATTTGGACATAACTCAAAATCTAAACAACGAAATCTCGATTTTTCTCTTCCATTAGAAAAATATACTTCACCAGCTCCGAACGTTTCTTATTTCATACAAATCCAATTTAAAACGGATTTCGTATATTCAATTGAAGTTCGAATCGCCAAATTACGAACTGCCACGCCATTTCGAGCTCTATTATAATTATAATATAATTATACGTTCAAACTTCGTTTATTGTATATATTCGTTATTATAATTCAATTCTAAATTGAATTAAATATTATAAATAATCCAATTCACACAATATTGTGAATTCCACTATTTCTGACTATTTCGGAAATTAAATATATAATATATATTAATTAAATATTCGATATTATTTAATTCTGGTCATTTCAAATTACCAAACCATTATTTAAATAATTAAATAAATTAGTTATTATACCGTAAAAATACGGGATGGTACATTCTTCCCTCCTTAAAATAATTTCGTCCTCGAAATTGCTAAGGTAGAAAACAAATCCTAATAACTGGATTAAAAATTATCTTTTTACTTATTTACTTCTATTTCAACTGAACCAATTTATTTCAACTTAAAATATTAATTCATTTCGACTAATAAAATTTTTCAAACACCTTAAATTTCCAAAAAAATTCGCCAGCATCTCCTTTATATGGCTCAATCGGTACAACTACAACTCGCCTCTCTAGGCCTTCTCCAACCTAAAAGAAAATCAAGCAGCCAAGTGGCTTGCCAATTCGGCTAATAAAAATCTCATACCCTTATAAAATAAATTTGTACCTTTTTGTTGGGCATATCATTTTATCCTTTCCACCTGTTTTCAATTCTGCATATACCAATGTCATTCCAATCGATTTATCCTCAACACAACTATTCGCTTATATCCAAACCAAATCTCATTTCAAACTCAAGTTTCATTCGTGATTCCAAACTCTTATCAATCCAACTTACTTGATATCATTCTAATCCAATTTAATTTCCCCTTAATTTACTTCAATTTAATTCCAAATTGCTTACACAATTTTTCTTTTAATTTGTTTTTAATTCAAACAATTTTCTTCTTGGGATTGTTTTTAAACAGTTTACCTCTTTCAAAAATAAAATATTCATTTCGAAATATCAATTCAACTCTTTTTCCCAAAATAATTCGAAAACAATCTCCTTAGTAGTAATCCATCACTTAGAACTCGAAAATGAACACCGATGATGTCCGAATCATCGCCGGAATTATTTTCCAGTGACTAAATTGAGTTCAATACAATACCACTTTCAAAACCATTTCAAAACAATTCCTTTTTTGAAATCAATTTCAAAATACCGTTCACATTTCTTGTAAAATAATTTAAAATCTCCCAAGATTTTAAAATTCTCATATACTTAGTCCAAATCCATTTACAAACACTTCTTCAAATTACCAGAGTTGTAACTTCAATTCTGATTTTAGTTCCAGATTTAATTCATATGATTTCATATATTACACTTATACGAATTCGGATTGGTTATTTATAATAATTTCAATTATAATCTTATTCGATTATAATAATGACCAACACATCAAATATAATAATTCCAATATATATTTTCTTTATTCTCAAAATATTTTTCGGGTAAAATTATATGATTTACCCTCTTTTCAAAACATACCATGTCGGTTCATCGTATTAGAGTGTTTAAAAACCCCTCCCGATACAGTGGATCAAACTGATTGACCATAACTCATAAACAACTCAACCAATAAATCTCCATAACATAAAACAATTTTTATAAAATCTACAAATTTGTTCACTCGTATATATACACTCAAACTCAATCTAGGACATTACTAACCCCATCTCTACTAAGTCACGCCACAGAGCCAAGGTATAATTACTTAACCTTAAGGTCCGATACCACTGTAACGATCCGGGTTTTCACGATCTTGAGTAACCGACATAAACTCAATGTCGACTATTCAAGCATAGAAAATACCAGATAGTTAATGAAAAAAAATAGAGGGTGAGAATAGTGTAATAACCCGGAAATGCGAGCCAGTTTAAAATTTTTATTTTGGCAATTTTAGTGAATTTTGATTATTTAAAATGAATTATTTTAAATAATATCGACGATAGAATTACTTTGAATATAATTAGGACGTATATATTATATACGTCGTCGTTAGAATATAAATAATTATATATATTTATAAATAGAATTGAAAATGGCGCGGTAGTTCGATAATTCGATTTCAAACTTCAATTGAATGTACCGGGTGCAAAACAATCCGGATTTTAGTGAAACCAAAAATAATAGAATTAAATTTAGAATATCTTTCCAACGAATCCGAAAAATCAAAATTTCATAGCGGGAATCAAAAGATATGTCCAGTTGAAAATTCTGAATAGTCGCTATGGAATTCAGGCCCTTAAAAATAGACATTTTGCAAAAGACCTCGGATTTCGACGAAACCACTTTTGTTGGATCTGTGATGTCAAATTATTGCTAGGTTTCAAATTTCATAATTTTTCGAATCAGTATGTGAGCGTGGCTAAGGAAAATGCGTTTTACCAGTTTCAGTTGATTTTAATCGACTGGAAAATGGCCATTTTTCCAGCGGTCTCGGAATTCGACGAAACTAATTTTGTTAGAACCGCATTGTCAATACGAAGCTAGAAAATATTTTTCTGCAATTTTTAGAGTTGGTATGTGACCCCCGTAAATTGAAATGCGCGTTCAAATTCAATATATAGAGTTATATGTTGATTTTGACGAAAACTGGTCGAAACGATCGAATCAGCTTATGATACATATCCCATTGTGTTCAGAATGGGGGTAATACGCTCTGGACGACAGGCGGTAGGCCTCGTTTAGAGGTCATATGTGAAAGTCAACTTTTTGAAATAAAATAAAATATAAAAATATCTTCTCTCCTCCCCTTAATTCATTCTGGCCCCCCTTCTTCAAATTCAATCAGAAATCAAAATAAAAAAAAAAACCAGGAATTAATCGCGACGCCGCCTACGCCTCTGGCCACCGCACCCGCCGCCTACCCCACGCCAGCGTCGGCCTCGCCCTGTTCACCCCTTCCACCGATCCTACCCGTCCTCTTTCCCCTTCCTGATCGAGCTCGAGAACCCTCCCCAAACCCGCTGCCACGTTGTAGGCCACCACCGGCGTTGCTCCTCCCCAGCTCAGCACCCCCCTCCTCGAAGCTCGACGCGCGAACCCCCACAACCCCCACAGTCCGACCACCTGAGCGACCCCCTCCTTGCACCACCAATTGTGCTGCGAAGTCCCCCCCCCCTCTGATCGATGAAGTAAGTTTTTAGTATTTATTTCTTTTATTTTTATACGATTTATTTTCAGTTGACTTACCAAACGATTTTCAGTTTTAAAAATAGAAAATGCGAAATAAAAAAAAGATGAACTCTTTGATTTGAAAAGTATGATTTTTATTGAATGAAAGGTCAAAATTTTATCATAGGAAAGACAGTATTTTTAAAATACAAAAGATCGGATTTTTACATTACAAAAGATCGGATTTTTACATTACAAAAGATCGGATTTTTACATTACAAAAGAGTAGATTTTTACATTGCAAAAGAATAGAATTTTACGTTGAAAAAGATTGGGATTTTAATAAACAAAACTTGAGATTTTTCATACATGACGGTTGTAATTTTTTATCTATATAGTAGTGGTATAAAAATAGAATTTTATCCATATGAGGAAATTATAAAAATTCAATTTTTATATATTGAATAACGTAGTAAAAATTCGATTTTTATATATTGAATAGCGAAGCAAAAATTCGATTTTTATATATTGAATAACGTAGTAAAATTTCGATTTTTATATATTGAATAGCGAAGTAAAATTTTGATTTTTATATATTGAATGGCGAAGTAAAATTTCAATTTTTACATATGTAGAGACTACGGGCAACGAGAATGACAAAAAGGCGAGAACGATGAAGATTTCTATAAATGAAGTGGCGTGAAGTTGGATAGCTATCGGTGAGAATTTCTCACTCTTTAATTTCTTTTTCTAGTTATATATATATATATACTAGGATGCAGACGGTGTTCAGTAGCACCCGACACCCGTCATCCACAGACCATGGATGACTTGTTTGTTTAATTGTTCGGTTGTGTAGTTGGTTAGATTATTTGGTTTGAGTTGAATTGTTTGGTGAAATTAAATTGATTTGATTGATGTGTGAATGGCGTGGGCCTTCACTAGACCGGGGATAAGGCTAGACCTCATCCCGTTTCTAGTATTGTGCCGTTATGCCGCCGAAATTTTCTAAAATAAGTTAGAAAAATAAAAATATCATTTTATTGAATAAATGAACCGAATAGAATATTCATAGTTTGAATAAAATATTTTGGTCATTAAAAATATAATTTTTAACTTGAAAGTGAATAAATAAATATTTATAAACAAATCGGCCGATTTGTTTATATACACTGATTTGACTGATATTGATTGGGTCGATAAATTTTACACATCGCCCAACTGCACAAATAAAATCTGTGTTTGATTGTTTGAAACCCCACACGGGTATTGGGATAAAATACGGCATACACTAATCCCAATAATTAGTTGTATGTCGATCGATTGATTGACAGGATGTTATAAGCGTTAGATATCTATATTTGATGCTTATACAGTGTAGTGCACTTTGGATGATGGTAGATTATTTATCGTTGCTATTATATGCATGTGTGGTATGGAATCCATATAGTTAACACTATATGGTAATTGATTGGGCCTCATTCCAATCGGAAAAATAAAGAATATTATAAAATAAAGGTTCATGTGTTGACCGTACTCATCCGTTGAGATTAGTCATGTGTTGAACGAAATATTTTAATAATAAAAATTACATCTTTATCAATATAAAATAAAGGTTCACGTGTTGACAGTACTCATCCGGTGAGATGAGTCATGTGTTGAACGGAATATTTGAAATAGAAATATTTTGAAATAGAAATATTTGAAATAGAAATATTTTGAAATAGAAATATTTGAAATAGAATATTTGAAAATAGAAATATATGAAGCCGTGTTGATTAGATTGACGCCATTTTGACGTGAACGATATTTATATCGATTTTATTCATTTTAAAATGAATATTGAAAAGTGATTTCGAAATCGAATATTTTGAAATGAAATTTGAATTAAATTGAATAGAAAATGAATTCGAATTGGAATATAACGAATTGAATTCGAATTGAATTCGAATTGAATATATAACGGATTTGATTTCAATTGAATATATAATGAATTTGAATTGAATAGAAAACGAAATGAATTTGATTTGAATATAAAACGAATTGAATTCGAATTGAATATATAACGAATTGAATTCGAATTGAATATATAACGGATTTGATTTCAATTGAATATATAACGAATTTGAATTGAATAGAAAACGAAATGAATTTGATTTGAATTTAAAACGAATTGAATTCGAATTGAATATTTAACGAATTGAATTCGAATTGAATATATAACGAATTGGAATTCGAATTGAATATAAAACGAACTTGATTTCAATTGAATATATAACGAATTTGATTTGATATGAAAAGAAAACGAACTTGATTTCAATTGAATATATAACGAATTCGAATTGAATTGAATAGAAAATGAAATAGATTCGAATCGAATTAAAATCGATTTGAATTGAAATCAAATAGAAATGAAAGTAAAAAGGATTTATAATAGAAAATTCAATTTTGATTTGAATTTGAAATAAAAGTTGAAATTGTTTTTGAAACGAATTCAAAACTATTTATAAAATTCGTTTTAAATAGAAATCGATGAAACATATATATAATATATATATATATATATATTATATATAATGGCCTGAATAGAACGCGCCACGCCACGGCAATTCGGGAATTTCGACCATTTATTTCAAACGGACATTACGGGAGATCCGACCATCGGATTCCCCTAAAACCGGAACCGTTGGGTTCGTATCAAAAAGAGCTTTCTAACGAATATTGGAAATTTGAAATCTAACGGTTGGATTTGGAGATACGTCCAAATCAAATTCAGAAAAGGTCGCTGTAAGTGCAGTTCGATGGCCATTGTTGGAAATCGACTGTACGGGCCTTGATAAAATTATTAAAAATAGTAATAATTTGTGTAAAATCATAAGAAATGATTTGGGAAAAATTAGGATGAAAAACTCCATATTTGAAAAGATAAAAATAGATTTTTATCGAAATGAACTAGTTTTGAACTAAAATTAAAACCCATTTATTTTTAAATAAATAAATTGGATTTGAAATGGGTTTTAAATAGAATTGATTTGTGGGTTTGTCGTGAACGGTGTTTTAAATAACACCTGTTCTTTAACCCGATAATAAATAGAATGTGATTTGGGTTTATCGTGAACTGTGTTTTAAACGACATTAGTTCTTTAACCCAGAAAAAGGAGTTTTAATGAATTTGCAATTTGATTGAAATGTGAATTGATAATCTAAATTATCAAATTTGGAAAATGAACGAGAATGGAGTATTACCAGTTTTGCTCCAAAGCGATAGTTAAATCTTTAATTAGATTTGAACGTGAAATGGTAATTAATTTTACCGATAACACCACGGTGTTAGATATGGAGTATTACCAGTTTTGCTTCATGGGATGAATAGGTTGGGATTGGGAAATAAAACAAATAATTACTTTGGTGTGGTTCGCTAATCTCGACTAGTTTAGAAAACCATAATTTGGTTTGAAACGACATCCAAAGGAAGATTAAAGGATAAATTTTAAAGAATTTATCTTGGATAAAATTAATGGGAACCTTTCCCTGAGAATATGAATTGGAATGAGGCGTATGTTGTGTTTGTGTAACATTTGTTTTAAATATACGCGGGTTGTTCGGAAAGGCCAGGTTTATACCCATTCTGAACAACCGATTCGACGATATGTCGAAGATGAAGACGGTGGTTGAAAACCGGAAGTCTTCACATCGTTTGGGTGATTACTGATGATCTTGATTGGGTTGTACACCCAAGATGAGGGAATCAGTTGGTGGTCGTCCAGACGTACTTGGAGATGGATGGATATGCGAGGAAAGTGCCTCCGGTTTCGTTCAGACCCAGAACGGACTTGTAAATGGATTGTGTGTCTGACATTGGATTTTATTCTGTGTTGATTGATTTCTATTAAATATACATCTGTTTGGCGGCGGAGAATTTATTCTTTTGCTTAACGCCCTTCTCTGAGACGTACGAGCTCAGAGGTTGTATACCGATGGACATCAGTCGCATGACATGAATTGCCTGCGTGGCACGCTAAGATGCAATGATCAAGGCTTCTGTTGAAAAGCAAAGTCTTATAGTTGATGATCAAAGCATGGCCTTTGTGGCGTAGCTTTGTGTATAGCGTGAATTCGCGAGCCTCACACCTCGGTATGAGTTAAAAACGGGATACGGACCGTTGGGAGAACACGACGTTTCTTTCTAGCTTTGGTGGTGTCAGTGACTTACCAGCCCTGACATTTTTATACTTTTCATCTTTGTGGTTGTTGGAATGAGGCGCCTCGATTATAGGTCTGTAAGGACTGGGAAACGTGTGTTCAGGAATAAAAAACCCTCTAACGTAAGTGAGGACCAGCCCAACCGATCCAGGATTGCCCAGAGTGTGTAGTCCTGAGACATTTGCTAGAGTGTCTCGAGCGCGGAGAGGAGCTTGCCCCTTGCCTCGACTCATGACGGAAATCCAATTTCCAATACGTGTATTTCGGCTTTATTTGTAGAGCCTAGTATGGCGACATAGTGGGATGAGGCACTCATGCCGTCTATGATTTATATTTATGATTGAAATTGTTCTGACACTACACACTTATTATAGTATCAAATGATTTGTTTTTAAACGTATCAAGCATGTTTGGCTGTTATAAGGGAAAACCCTATCCTCCGGCTTGCGTTGCATTGTGTGATGGGACCTGGGTCTTATAATAGCTTCATTTTTCGAAAAAGCATTGCGTTGTTTATTCTATGCACTGGGATTCTAGGGAGGAAACCCGTTCCGTGTTATACGGCGTGGTCCCTTGAATTACTCTCTTTTAAAATAAAGTTTTAATAACTGTTTTAGTTCTCACACCAGTCACATGATTGACCTGGAGTTTATTGTTTTAACCTAAACTCTGGGTGCCCCTATTTTCCGCACGGGCAGCTAGTAGTTTTGGTTTTACAGATTTATATTCACAGGATCCTGGTTTACAGCTGGAATGATATCCAAAAAGCTCTGTATCCGTATATCACCTTCAGTTGTGCTTTGTATTATTTTCCGATGCTATGTAATTTATTGTAATCTCTGATATTTGTTGAATGTAATTTATTCATTTATACTCTGTATATTCTTGTATCTGATGTTATTGTTGTAATAACAATGAAATGTTCTTCCGTTTGCATTCTGATTTGTCCTGTTCTCAAACGATCAGGGGTTTCGAACGGTCTAGATTGGTTTAACGACTGATTCGGATCGAGCGAAATTCCTTGCCGTCACATTTGGTATCAGAGCTTTGGTTTACAGAGCTCGAGAACAAGACGCATTAGAACCATACGAAAGAATTCATCATATATTGGATTAGTAATATCCAACTAGAATGACTCGTTAGAGATAGGATCAGTAGTATCCTAGAACGAGTGTGAAGAGTATATTTTTCAAATGAAAACAATTTTGTTTTGAAAATTTAAATCAATTCTACGTATTTGATTATTTATTTATTTTGAATATGGACAATCGAGTATATAAAGATTTTGCATATACGCGTCATGAACGTATATTCGAAGTTTTAATATACTGGATAGATATAGAATCATACTCTAGTGGCCCGAAGATGATTCTGATGGTTGAGTACTCGTCGTCAGAATTTACATTCGTGTGACGAAGGTGTGATATCTATATATTTCCATTAGACTGGTGTAAGAACCAAAACTTGTATATATAGCCAGAACACATTGTTGTGAATTGGTATCAAAAACATGATTTTCTGTATATATTTCAAAATTATGAATTTGAAAGGTTAAATTCACTAATTGATTGATGTTTGTGTTGTTTGTTCATTTTTTTGATAATTTTGAACCATTTAGCCTAATTGAACCAAATATTGAATTGTATTGAAAATTAGTCGCGTTTGCTTGCATATACATGTACTTACATTAAACAAGTCATAGCAAGGAGGCTAGAGCCGAAGAATAAAATTTGTTTGCCCGACAAATAGGTACATGTTTACTATAATTTACTGTTTTGTTTGGGTGATGATGATTTTATGAGCCTATTGGCTAGCCGCTTGGATTTTACTTTTTTTTTTCTTTTTGAGATCGGAAGGCCTATACGGCAATTTTGGGATTTTCCCGTGGCTCCCGGTGCAGGGGAGGTTATGGCGAAATTTTTCGAAAATTTAGGGTGTTAGCCAAATTTTTGAAAATTTGAAAATTCTCAGAAACTGAAAAGTTGGAGAATGGAAGCCAGATCGAACGTAGAGTTGATTAATCAAACCACTTTCGACTTTGTTCCATTTCGGGGATGAAAAGTTTTAAGTGGGGGAGATTGTAATAACCCGGAAATGCGAGCCAGTTTAAAAAATTTTATTTTGGCAATTTTAGTGAATTTTGATTATTTAAAATGAATTATTTTAAATAATATCGACGATAAATTTACTTTGAATATAATTAGGACGTATATATTATATACGTCGTCGTTAGAATATAAATAATTATATATATTTATAAATAGAATTGAAAATGGCGCGGTAGTTCGATAATTCGATTTCAAACTTCAATTGAATGTACCGGGTGCAAAACAATCCGGATTTTAGTGAAACCAAAAATAATAGAATTTAATTTAGAATATCTTTCCAACGAATCTGAAAAATCAAAATTTCATAGCGGGAATCAAAAGATATGTCCAGTTGAAAATTCTGAATAGTCGCTATGGAATTCAGGCCCTTAAAAATAGACATTTTGCAAACGACCTCGGATTTCGACGAACCACTTTTGTTGGATCCGTGATGTCAAATTATTGCTAGGTTTCAAATTTCATAATTTTTCGAATCAGTATGTGAGTGTGGCAAAGGAAAACGCGTTTTACCAGTTTCAGTTGATTTTAATCGACTGGAAAATGGCCATTTTTCCAGCGGTCTCGGAATTCAACGAAACTAGTTTTGTTAGGACCGCATTGTCAATACGAAGCTAGAAAATATTTTTCTGCAATTTTTAGAGTTGGTATGTGACCCCCGTAAATTGAAATGTGCGTTCAAATTCAATATATAGAGTTATATGTTGATTTTGACGAAAATTGATCGAAACGATCGAATCAGCTTATGATACATATCCCATTGTGTTCGGAATGGGGGTAATACGCTCTGGACGACAGGCGGTGGGCCTCATTTAGAGGTCATATGTGAAAGTCAACTTTTTGAAATAAAATAAAATAAAATATAAAAATATCTTCTCTCCTCCCCTTAATTCATTCTGCCCCCCCCCCCCCCTCTTCAAATTCAATCAGCGTCGGCCTCTGGCCACCGCACCCGCCGCCTACCCCCACGCCAGCGTCGGCCTCGCCCTGTACACCCCCTCCACCGATCCTGCCCGTCCTCTTTCCCCTTCCTGATCGAGATCGAGCTCGAGAACCCTCCCCAAACCCGCTGCCACGTTGGAGGCCACCACCGGCGTTGCTCCTCCCCAGCTCAATACCCCCCTCCTCGAAGCTCAACGCGCGAACCCCCACAACCCCCACAGTCCGACCACCAGAGCGACCCCCTCCTTGCGCCACCAATTGTGCTGCGAAGTCCCCCCCCCCCTTCTGATCGATGAAGTAAGTTTTTAGTATTTATTTCCTTTATTTTTATATGATTTATTTTCAGTTTACTTAGCAATCGATTTTCAGTTTTAAATATAGAAAAAGCGAAATAATAAAAAGATGAACTCTTTGATTTGAAAAGTATGATTTTTATTGAATGAAAGGTCGAACTTTTATCATAGGAAAGATGGTATTTTTAAAATACAAAAGATCGGATCTTTACATTACAAAAGATCGGATTTTTACATTACAAAATAGTGGATTTTTACATTATAAAAGAATAGAATTTTACTTTGAAAAAGATTGGGATTTTAATAAACGAAAGTTGAGATTTTTCATACATGAAGGTTGTAATTTTTTATCTATATAGTAGTGGTATAAAAATAGAATTTTACCCATATGAGGAAATTATAAAAATTCGATTTTTATATATTGAATAACGTAGTAAAAATTCGATTTTTATATATTGAATAGCGAAGAAAAAAATTGATTTTTATACATTGAATAACGTAGTAAAAATTCGATTTTTATATATTGAATAGAGAAGTAAAAATTCGATTTTTATATATTGAATAGCGAAGTAAAAATTCCATTTTTACATATGTAGAGACTACGGGCAACGAGAATGACAAAAAGGCGAGAACGATGAAGATTTCTATAAATGAAGTGGCGTGAAGTTGGATAGCTATCGGTGAGAATTTCTCACTCTTTAATTTCTTTTTCTAGTTATATATATATATACTAGGATGCAGACGGTGTTTAGTAGCACCCGACACCCGTCATCCACAGACCATGGATGACTTGTTTGTTTAATTGTTTGGTTGTGTAGTTGGTTAGATTATTTGGTTTGAATTGAATTGTTTGGTGAAATTAAATTGATTTGATTGATGTGTGAATGGCGTGGGCCTTCACTAGACCGGGGATAAGGCTAGACCTCGTCCCGTTTCTAGTATCGTGCCGTTATGCCGCCGAAATTTTCTAAAATAAGTTAGAAAAATAAAAATATCATTTTATTGAATAAATGAACCGAATAGAATATTCATAGTTTGAATAAAATATTTTGGTCGTTAAAAATATAATTTTTAACTTGAAAGTGAATAAATAAATATTTATAAACAAATCGGCCGATTTGTTTATATACACTGATTTGACTGATATTGATTGGGTCGATAAATTTTACACATCGCCCAACTACACAAAAAAAATCTGTGTTTGATTGTTTGAAACCTCACACGGGTATTGGGATAAAATACGGCATACGCTAATCCCAATAATTAGTTGTATGTCGATCGATTGATTGACAGGCTGTTATAAGCGTTAGATATCAATATTTGATGCTTATACAGTGTAGTGCACTTTGGATGATGGTAGATTATTTATCGTTGCTATTATATGCATGTGTGGTATGGAATCCATATAGTTAACACTATATGGTAATTGATTGGGCCTCATTCCAATCGGAAAAATAAAGAATAATATAAAATAAAGGTTCATGTGTTGACCGTACTCATCCGTTGGGATTAGTCATGTGTTGAACGAAATATTTTAATAATAAAAATTACATCTTTATCAATATAAAATAAAGGTTCACGGGTTGACAGTACTCATCCGTTGAGATGAGTCATGTGTTGAACGGAATATTTGAAATAGAAATATTTTGAAATAGAAATATTTGAAATAGAAATATTTTGAAATAGAAATATTTGAAATAGAAATATTTGAAATAGAAATATTTTGAAATAGAAATATTTGAAATAGAATATTTGAAAATAGAAATATATGAAGCCGTGTTGATTAGATTGATGCCATTTTGACGTGAACGATATTTATATCGATTTTATTCATTTTAAAATGAATATTGAAAAGTGATTTCGAAATCGAATATTTTGAAATGAAATTTGAATTAAATTGAATAGAAAACGAATTCGAATTGGAATATAACGAATTGAATTCGAATTGAATATATAACGGATTTGATTTCAATTAAATATATAATGAATATGAATTGAGTAGAAAACGAAATGAATTTGATTTGAATATAAAACGAATTGAATTCGAATTGAATATATAACGAATTGAATTCGAATTGAATATATAACGGATTTGATTTCAATTGAATAAATAATGAATTTGAATTGAATAGAAAACGAAATGAATTTGATTTGAATATAAAACGAATTGAATTCGAATTGAATATATAACGAATTGAATTCGAATTGAATATATAACGAATTTGAATTCGAATTTAATATAAAACGAACTTGATTTCAATTGAATATATAACGAATTTGATTTGATATGAAAAGAAACTGAACTTGATTTCAATTGAATATATAACGAATTCGAATTGAATTGAATAGAAAACGAAATAGATTTGAATCGAATTAAAATCGATTTGAATTGAAATCAAATAGAAATGAAAGTAGAAAGGATTTATAATAGAAAATTCAATTTTGATTTGAATTTGAAATAAAAGTTGAAATTGTTTTTGAAACGAATTCAAAACTATTTATAAAATTCGTTTTAAATAGAAATCGACAAAATATATAATATATATATATATATATATATATATATTATATATATAATGGCCTGAATAGAACGCGCCGCGCCGCGGCAGTTTGTGAATTACGACCATTTATTTCAAACAGACATTACGGGAGATCCGACCGTCGGATTCCCCTAAAACCGGAACCGTTCGGTTCGTATCAAAAAGAGCTTTCTAACGAATATTGGAAATTTGAAATCTAACAGTTGGATTTGGAGATACGTCCAAATCAAATTCAGAAAAGGTCGCTGTAAGTGCAGTTCGATGGCTATTGTTGGAAATCGACTGTACGGGCCTTGATAAAATTATTAAAAATAGTAATAATTTGTGTAAAATCATAAGAAATGATTTGGGAAAAATTAGGATGAAAAACTCCATATTTGAAAAGATAAAAATAGATTTTTATCGAAATGAACTAGTTTTGAACTAAAATTAAAACCCATTTATTTTTAAATAAATAAATTGGATTTGAAATGGGTTTTAAATAGAATTGATTTGTGGGTTTGTCGTGAACGGTGTTTTAAATAACACCTGTTCTTTAACCCGATAATAAATAGAATGTGATTTGGGTTTATCGTGAACTGTGTTTTAAATGACATTAGTTCTTTAACCCAGAAAAAGGAGTTTTAATGAATCTGCAATTTGATTGAAATGTGAATTGATAATCTAAATTATCAAATTTGGAAAATGAACGAGAATGGAGTATTACCAGTTTTGCTCCAAAGCGATAGTTAAATCTTTAATTAGATTTGAACGTGAAATGGTAATTAATTTTACCGATAACACCACGGTGTTAGATATGGAGTATTACCAGTTTTGCTTCATGGGATGAATAGGTTGGGATTGGGAAATAAAACAAATAATTACATTGGTTTGGTTCGCTAATCTCGACTAGTTTAGAAAACCATAATTTGGTTTGAAACGACATCCAAAGGAAGATTAAAGGATAAATTTTAAATAATTTATCTTGGATAAAATTAATGGGAACCTTTCCCTGAGAATATGAATTGGAATGAGGCGTATGTTGTGTTCGTGTAACATTTGTTTTAAATATACGCGGGTTGTTCGGAAAGGCCAGGTTTATACCCATTCTGAATAACCGATTCGACGATATGTCGAAGATGAATACGGTGGTTGAAGACCGGAAGTCTTCACATCGTTTGGGTGATTACTGATGATCTTGATTGGGCTGTACACCCAAGATGAGGGAATCAGTTGGTGGTCGTCCAGACATACTTGGAGATGGATGGATATGCGAGGAAAGTGCCTCCGGTTTCGTTTAGACCCAGAATGGACTTGTAAATGGATTGTATGTCTGATATTGGATTTTATTCTGTGTTGATTGATTTCTATTAAATATACATCTATTTGGCGGCGGAGAATTTATTCTTTTGCTTAACGCCCTTCTCTGAGACGTACGAGCTCAGAGGTTGTATATCGATGGACATCAGTCGCATGGCATGAATTGCCTGTGTGGCACGCTAAGATGCAATAATCAAGGCTTCTGTTGAAAAGCAAAGTCTTGTGGTTGATGATCAAAGCACGGCCTTTGTGGCGTAGCTTTGTGTATAGCGTGAATTCGCGAGCCTCACACCTCGGTATGAGTTAAAAACGGGATACGGACCGTTGGGAGAACACGACGTTTCTTTCTAGCTTTGGTGGTGTCAGTGACTTACCAGCCCTGACATTTTTATACTTTTCACCTTTGTGGTTGTTGGAATGAGGCGCCTCGATTATAGGTCTGTAAGGACCGGGAAACGTGTGTTCTGGAATAAATAATACTCTAACGTAAGTGAGGACCGGCCCAACCGATCCAGGATTGCCCAGAGTGTGTAGTCCTGAGACATTTGCTAGAGTGTCTCGAGCACGGAGAGGAGCTTGCCCCTTGCCTCGACTCATGACGGAAATCCAATTTCCAATACGTGTATTTCGGCTTTATTTGTAGAGCCTAGTATGGCGACATAGTGGGATGGGGCACTCATGCCGTCTATGATTTATATTTATGATTGAAATTGTTTTGACACTATACACTTATTATAGTATCAAATGATTTGTTTTTAAACGTATTAAGCATGTTTGGTTGTTATAAGGTAAAACCCTATCCTCCGGCTTGCGTTGCATTGTGTGATGGGACCTGGGTCTTATAATAGCTTCATTTTTCGAAAAAGCATTGCATTGTTTATTCTATGCACTGGTATTCTAGGGAGGAAACCCATTCCGTGTTATACGGCGTGGTCCCTTGAATTACTCTCTTTTAAAATAAAGTTTTAATAACTGTTTTAGTTCTCACACCAGTCACATGACTGACCTAGAGTTTATTGTTTTAACCTAAACTCTGGGTGCCCCTATTTTCCGCACGGGCAGCTAGTAGTTTTGGGTTTGCAGATTTATACTCACAGGATCCTGGTTTATAGCTGGAATGATATCCAGAAAGCTCTGTATCCGTATATCACCTTCAGTTGTGCTTTGTATTATTTTCCGCTGCTATGTAATTTATTGTAATCTCTGATATTTGTTGAATGTAATTTATTCATTTATACTCTGTATATTCTTGTATCTGATGGAATTGTTGTAATAACAATGAAATGTTCTTCCGTTTGCATTCTGATTTGTCCTATTCTCAAACGATCAGGGGTTTCGAACGGTCTAGATCGGTTTAACGACTGATTCGGATCGAGCGAAATTCCTTGCCGTCACAAATAGATAAGCTAGAAACTTAGAATAGAAGAAGAGGAACATACAACATCAGAGTAACACGAATCTCACAGCGGAACGAACACATATTATAGATAACATATCTTTGAAATAAAATCAGTTTATGTATGCAGTAACATTCTCAGAGTACAACACTTATAACACAGCGGAATAAACAATAGTTATATAATCCTGAAGCCTCCTACTCCATGCTCTCCAAGTATATCTTTAAAATCCTAACTGTCCATACAAAGTTGGGCACCCAAGAGTTTAGGGAAAACAAAACAAAATAAACTCCGGGTCAGTCATGGGACTGGTATGAGTGAACAGTTTAAAATAGTTTGAGAAAATAAACGATATCTCATAAGACCATGCCGTATAACACGAAACGGGTTTTTCCCTTAAGAGAATCCAAACCACTTGATTTAACATTTCAAAAATCTTTTTGAATGAAATGATAAACTTTATATCAAAACTCTTTTGATATTATAACAGTGTCTATCAATCACAATATAATAATCATCTAGTATAACACTTTCATCTCACGTTCACATACATAATATGTAATCAAAAACCGCAGGCGCTTATTGGTTAATGAATTCCAACTGGCAAGGTATGGGACCACCTTCCGACAGTGTATCTCTAAAGAGGAATACACCGGGTTCAACAAGAACAACTTGTAACCCAGGCTAAACATGACCGGTCACTCATTTCGCTTGAGTGTACCGAATGTATTATCACCAACAGTTGGGATTAGCAACCGTTTCCCAAAAGGGACAGCATCGAAATAGATTATATAAGTAAATGGAATTTCTCTAGATCAGGTGACAATACACCCTAATTGGCAGCTAACCACTTAGCCATGCGACCTACTCGATTTTATACCATTTCCGGTTGTGAGGCTAGAGGTCATAATGTATCCTTTACAAACCACATCTTCATTCAGTTTGAATGTCACATTGTCATACCGCTAAATCACAAATTGATTTCTCCAAAAATATCACCGGTAAATAGCTTAGAGAAACGAATTACTCCGCCACCAAATATAAATACATTTGAAGAGACCAACTTACACGATCTATTAAATATACTCTGTCAGACATTCTTCCATACAGGTCGCCTTGGGACTGGACAGACCGAAGGCACTATTTTGTAAATAGGAGAGCCCTTGCATAACTCCGTTTTCAATTATCTTCATCATATTTGATAGCAACGCTAACGCTCATATAGATTTGTCTTCAGATAATGAATCTAACCCGATCTCTCCGTATTGACGATGGAAAAATTGTCAAGAACTTTGATAGTCAGTGATTTAACTATCAAAGAAAAACATGTATGCAAACAACATTATTATTTCCAGATGGAAATTCTATCAAACAACATTTATTCACTTCCCCATTTCTCATTTCCATACATTCATCAAATCCTTATTTTCTAATTTTAAAAAGTATATGTTATTAACTTTGGAAAACGTTTCCATTTCTGATTCATGCTTAACTATCTTTTCACATATATCAGTCTCTAATTGTAAACTAGTAAGAAAACAACCCCTACATATTAACCCCGAAAGATGAAACTAACATCAAATCGATACCCAGAAAGCCATTCAACTCAACTACTTTCCAGTCAGTTTCTAATTTCAGTAATTCAATTTAAATTCCTAATTCAAAACCCCAAATTCCTTTATAATATTTCAGTTGCAAAATATTTACTATAATCCGTTTTTCACATAGAATGAGAATAATATTTCTTATATGATCAAAGCAGTTTGATTCCGAATTTAAAAACAATATCTCAAAACCAAATTCTATTTATATTTTTGTTTGTAGAATTTTTTATATAAATCTCCTTTTTATTTCCAACAATTAAATCACATTTACAATTACCTTTATATAATTCTATTTATTCTATATAAACCCTTTTATATAATTCTATTCATTTTATATAAATCCTTTTATATAATTCTATTCATTTTATACAAATATTTCATTTTCAATATTCACTTTGAAAATTTCATTTATACATTCCAGTAATTCATATGGTATTTAAAATACCAAATAACATGACCAGTGTTATCATAATCAATCCTAGATTTTACATCACATCATATATCACAATATATGAAAACAAACAGTATTATAAATATTGAGGAATCCAGTTGGATCCCTCCAACCTGTTTCCCGGCATTCACAGATGTTAAACAATATAAATGACATCGATTTCATTTCAATATGAAATATTCTGACAAATAGAATCAATATTTGATTAACAATTTATATATATATATATATCGTTAATTTCGACCAATACATCAGCAATTCAACCAAACAATCAACACACGGCAATCAATCATCATTTATCAATACTAGATTATATTTATAAAAATATAAACCGTACAGAGTTAGTATGGTTTACTCACATTGGACAGTTATTGTTAAATAACGATTAACTATCTTTGATTTAGACGAACATTTTATTTTGCCATAAATCATAACGAGCTCCAACTCACTCCGAATCAGTTCCATTGTGTAGCCGCCGTCCCTATGATCCCAACGGATCTGACCATTCGAAAAACTGGTCATGTATGAAGGAAATATTTAAATTACAAGTTTCATGCATTAATTGGATTAATATAATTTAAATAAAATTTCATTTGGGCTTTACCAATATCCGGCCCGAATCAAAAATCCAACCCGCCCCCAAATGCTTCTTCTTCCACGATGGATACACACGCTCCAAAATTTTCAAATGGAAAATCTCGTGACTTGGCTTCCTTCGTACGAATTCATCTCTTCACCATTTCACAAATTAAAACCACCATAATCCTTCTCTTCGAACCAGCCATAATCTACTCCCCAAAATGTTTAACTTGACACCAATATTCAGTTGAACAGCAGCTTTCATCGCACTGTTAAAGAGGAGTGCATCAAAAATCATCATGAGAATTTCTATAAAATTCATCACAACTCCTCTCAACAAAAACTCTATCAAATATCCATCCCTTAAATGTACCTCGTCCAAAACCGTACCCTCCCATACCCAAAAGGTCAAACCCGAGGCTGCCATCAACTGCGCGTCTTCTGGCCATCGTGCACTATTCCTGTACCACTCGCGACATGAACCAATACGGAATCTCCCAATTCTTTGCAGACACACTCTATTCGATCACACAAACCCAGAAACAACACCAAAAACTTGAGTTGATGCTTCAATAACTCTCGAACAGGAAACTTAAGCGACGCTGGAAAATATCGCAGCAGCTACATATGAATCACACTCCATAAAACTAGTACAGACATAAAGAGAAACTTGAAGCGAACCCAAATGTACAAATTTCATGATTTACAGATTTTTATTCAAAATATAATTGAATTTCAAAGCCAAGATTTATTAATTGTGACAAAAAAATGTGGCGCATTTCTTTATTGACCAAAGGAGTAGAGAATTAGGTTTTGGGGTGGTGGCATTTATAGTGTAAGTATATTGTTTTATATTCATTATTTTATTAATTTATATTGAACTACTACTTGTATTGGTCTTCTAAAAATTCCTATGATCACATACAATACCCAAAAATCATGAAAATGGACAGGCAGCTACAGTTTGACATTACCGACCCAACGAAACTTGTTTCGTCGAATTCCGAATACATTTACTCACACAGCATATTTTTAAAGCCAAATTATTGCTTGTTTTTCACATTAAAATCCTGTACGACCACATACTGACTTCAAAAATCCCGAAAATTGAAATCTAGCAATAATTTAATATTCTGAATCCAACAAAATTAATTTCGTCAAAAACGGAGGTCGTTTGCAAAAATGGCTATTTTTAATGGTCTAAATAAATCCATTTAAATATTAATATATTT